>CAKKOB020002881.1:0-10882 GCA_918844115.2 Phlebotomus perniciosus
GGCATGGAAGATGGCCAGGAGGCGATCCACAGAGAAGGTGGCCGGTCCCTGGAGGAGCATCGTCTTCTCAGCCACTTTTGCTTTAGCATTAACACTCTTGAGACGCTTCCTCTGCTTCCCGTGATCCTTCACGAAGAGCCTCTTGTCTTCCTTGGCGGGATTGTGACTTGCCAAGTAGCCGGCAATCAGGAGATATTTAGCATAGAATGGAAGTTCCACGATTTGGATGAAATCCTTCATCTCTCGCTTCTGGAAAATCAAAGAAAATCAATTTTTTTTTTTAAATAATCCTGAAGAGGAAGTAAAGCCTCACCTCGGAATGGTCAATAGTAGTAGCATTGAGTCTCGCATAGAGACTCTCAAGGGCATCCTTGAGTGTTCCAGCGATATTCCTCCACAACATGTTAGCATTAGCTCCTGCTGAAGGATCAGTAAACACGGGTTCGCAGTACTTATCGAAGCACTCTTCAGCCACCATTCTCAGCTGAATGAGATTCCGGCATACGCGGTAGAACATGTGCAGGAAAGTGCTCAAGTAGTTCCTGTAGAAGTCCAAGTCAAATGATGAGATGATTTCCAGTCTTCTCCGGAACTCTTCCCTGTCTATTTGGGAGTTTGAGCGGAGTTTCTCCTTCAAGGAGTTTTGCATCCTCGTAAATTCCTTCAAAAGAATCGACTCTATCTGCTCCTTTGTGTACTGTGGCACTCTTATCTGGATTATACTGGGCAGCCCAGTTTTCGGGATGAACTTCTCAAAGGGAATTTGCCCAATCAAGATGCAGCAAACATTTATTCCACTCAATTCTTTGAGACGAAGTATCGCTGGTAAAATATTCGCGTCCATTTCCCTGAGTTTCTCTGCATTCTTGAAAACTATCACCACAGATTCCTGTCCAAATCCTTTTCTCAGTTCCAGCAGGAAACTCCTCAAATTCTCACATTTAACTTGAGGCGTGAAGGAGTTCTCGTAAGACAGCTCATGGAAACTTAACGAGTCCAAGATGTCCTCAAAGAGGATCCTTGAAATGTAGCACTCCAGACAATCAACAATTGCATACCGGATGTGATTTAGGTAGCGCAGGAGACTGGAGAGAATAACAGTTTTTCCTGAACAAGGAGGTCCGCAGATGTAAATTGCTTCTGGGAAGATTTCATCACTATATCCTAGTAATTCGTGCAGCTTCTCCACCAGATCCTCTCGACAAGGATATTGACTGGTGATTCTAAGCAGAAGACGTCTGTATTGCATGGAAAACTCGTGAAAATCACTAAAATCCAAGACCTTTGCACTTCCAGTTTGATACTTTTTTGAGGTTATGTTTCTTTCCCGCGTATTTTTGTTTACCCGTTGACAGTTGGCGGCGAAATTTTTTGTGTTTTTGTTTGGGTGATAAAAACGTGGTTTGCGCGGGTGGAAAACAAAGATTATATCGTGAAATATGTCTACAAACGTGCAGATTCGTCTGGCCAGAGATCGAGTGGATAGCGAGCTGTTGTCCAGTGACAAAACTCCGCGACTGTACACTCCGGGAGAGGTGATAACAGCCCAGCATGGATATATGAGGTTAGGTTCCTTTCCGGGAGAGGCTGGTGGCCAGGTAATCTCTAAATCTTGGGTTTCAGGGGACATGGCACTTACATGGAGGGAGATGATATTAAAGCCTCTGTGGCTGGTGTAATGGAGAAGGTGAACAAATTGATTTGCATTAAACCGCTGAAAAGTCGATATGTGGGAGAGATTGGAGATGTCGTGGTGGCGAGAGTTAACGAAGTCCAGCAGAAGCGGTGGAAAGTAGACACAAGCTCCCGACTGGACTCTGTCCTACTTCTGTCTTCAGTCAATCTTCCCGGAGGTAAAATAATTAGGGAAAGCTTGCTTGGGGGAAGAGCTAAAAAAAATTGTTTTTCCAGGTGAACTTCGACGACGCGGAGTAGAGGATGAACAGATGATGAGGAAGTATCTCAAGGAAGGGGATCTGATTTCTGCTGAAGTGCAGAATATCTTCCAGGATGGGAGTCTCTCGCTACACACGAGGAGTCTCAAGTACGGAAAACTCTCCCAAGGAGTTCTAGTGAAGGTTTTCCCATCTCTTGTGAAGCGCTGCAAGACTCACTTTCACAACTTCCCATTCGGTGCAACGGTGATTCTAGGGAATAATGGCTTCATCTGGATAACGCCCATCACTGTGTCTGAGGGCGAGGAGGACGGAGGCTTCAATCAGAATCTCCAGGAAAGCGTGGCGAAGACTGATAGGGAAGTCATTGCTCGACTAAAGAATGTTATTAGCGCTTTGGCAGCGTCCAAGCTCATGCTGTATGACACCAGCATCCAATACGCCTATGAGGCATCCCTCAAGTACGAGGTTCATGAACTGTTGAGCCAGGAAGCGATGTTCGATGTCGCTTTCCTCACTCAGCATCGCCTCAAACTCCACGAAGACTGACCCCGTTTCCACTGAACGGCTCCGGACACAGATACATGCAAAGAACAGTAAAAACAAAATAAATGGTCTTATCTCGCGTTTATTACATTCGTAAAGACGCTATAAGACAGTTTTTTTTGTCTCGGAGCATCCGGAGCCGCTAACAAGGTCAGATTAATTGTGAAGACCTCTCGAGTGATATTGATTTGTTTTTGACAAGGAGTTGGGCTGGCGGGAGAAAATAAGGCGAGCAAGATAAGGCTTGCAAGTGCATTTTGGGATTAGTGAGTCTGGTGGAGTGTTGAGAGAGACAGTGAAAAATGGTGACTGTGGTGGCTTCCTTCGAGAATCTCTTGCACACGGCACGAGATGTCTTCGTCAGGCAATTCAAAGGATCCCCCGAGATAGCTGCTTGTGCTCCTGGACGAGTGAATTTGATAGGAGAGCACATTGACTACAACGATGGATTTGTTCTGCCCATGGTGAGTCTCCAGCCAGAGTGATCTGATGCGTCGGGGCTAATCAGTGATTTGTCCTCAGGCTCTGCCGATGGTCACCTTGATTGTGGGAGCAAGGAATGGCACGGAGTCTCAGGTGAATCTGGTGACGTGCTGCGAGGGAGTGGATGAGCCACGTCGGTGCTCCTTTGACAGTCGCCACGTGGTCAAGGGAGCTCCTCAGTGGGCGAATTACGTGAAAGGTGTGTGTCATCACTTTCCGAACGCCATTCCCGGCTTCAATGCTGTCATTGTGACCAACGTGCCCGTGGGTGGTGGCCTCTCCAGCAGTGCTGCCCTCGAGGTGGCCACAATCACATTCCTGGAGGGTCTCACGGGTCACAGACTCGAATCCGGAGCGGCCAGGGCGGTGATTTGTCAACAGGCGGAGCACACATTTGCCGGAATGCCGTGTGGCATCATGGATCAGTTGATCTCTGTTATGGGCAGAGATAAACATGCCCTCCTCATTGACTGCCAGTGAGTGTAGACAATGTCCTGTCCAGACTCGCATAAATTACACATATCTTCTCCTTTTGGTAGAAATGTGTCAGCACAGCAGATTCCCCTCGAGAGCGATGAACTGGTTTTTCTCATTTGCAATTCCAATGTGAAGCATGAATTATCCTCGAGTGAGTATCCGACCAGGCGGAAGCAATGCACAGAGGCACTGGCCGCAATGGGATTGTCCAGCTATCGTGATGCCACAATGTCTCAACTGAATGGTGAGTTCAGCTCTTTCTGTGATAAATTCCAGAGAGGAATTGTAAGATATCTTTCCTTTCAGCTGTTAAGGATCCACTTCTGGTTAGGAGAGCTCGACATGTCATCACGGAGATTGAGCGCACTCGCCAGGCAGCTGAAGCTCTCTCCAGGCGGGATTTCGCCACAATGGGACGCCTCATGAGGGAGTCTCATGACTCTCTGCGACGGGACTTTGAGGTATCATGTCCGGAATTGGATCTCCTCGTGGAGACAGCTATTGCTTGCGACGGAGTCTTGGGCTCTCGCATGACTGGAGGCGGATTTGGTGGTTGTTCTGTGACTCTGGCGAAAAAATCTCACGTCCAGAGGGTGATTGATAGCATCGCTGAGGTCTATGGCGCTTCTGGAGGCACTCCAACCTTCTACTTAGTGACACCCAGTGCTGGTGCTCGTTTGGTGTCATTGTGATTTCTCTGGAAGAGGAAGACTCACAAATCCATTGTCTGATCGAATTACATTCCATGGAAGAGAGCTTGAAATGCGCGAGGACAAAAAAGTGTAAGAATCGTAAATCAATTTCACATTAAATTCAGTGGAAATTTAAATTTCCAGTGCGTGTCAGTCGTTTGGGGAGGTAATTTGAGAAATTGATTTCAAGTGGATTTGCTGCATTGCTTGTCGCAGTCTCGATAGAAGGGAAAAAGAGATTAATCGAATGGTATTCAATTTCCCTCTTTTACCCTTTCACTGCACACGCAAACAATCTCCAAGCCACGAGGAACTGAGAAAGAAGGAAAAAAAGATGAAGAAATTGAATGAGTATTTATGAGAAGCGGAAGCAAATGGGAGATGGAATTCAATGAGACCTTCCTGAACAAATATCGATTGAGTGGGAGGGAAAAAGGCATTTTCCATTTCCATATACTGCATTAGGAAAGATAATTTTTTGCGGATTTCCATCTCCGCGATACCCTATTCGCTCGGCGGGAACTGTAATCAGTCTTCCAGAACGGCAAATGCGACGAAATCAGAAAGTCACTCTTGTGATAAATTCTATCTCCAATTTTCCCGTTGTCCGCTTTTTATCTCTCCACCATTTCCCAAAACCTGATTGTTAATGCTAAATTTCACCGTCACAATATAGCAGAATAATACAATTTCCGATAAATTTTTCCACTGGAGAAGTTTCCCAGCAAAATGGGAAAAGCATATAGGGGATAATCAGTTTAATTTTCACCACAAAATGCATCTCATTGTGGAGTTTCTGGAAATAAACGCGCGATAAGCTTCTTAATAGGTCACCTCTATAGATTTTTCTATTTCTGGAAAACCAGTTAAAGGGAATCTATAGAGATTATTTTGTAAAATGAAATCTCAAGTGCAAATCTCGAGTATTGACAAATACGACAAATAGTATCTGTTGCTCTCTTATTTGACTGGATTAATCTCAATAAGTTCTTATCATTATTGAGAAAATAAACGAGATTATTTTCATTCGCCGAGTTCCGTTGATTAGATCTGTTGTTAAAAGATCAGTCGATTTTTATAGCCCAACAATAATTGCTGAATAATCGCTCATCATAAAGAGGAAAATTTGAATTGATATTGTGTTCTCCGGCGCAATAATCGCTCAGTTTTTTGTCCCTTTCTAACCAATGTAAATCAGATGAGAGGAAGACATTTTACGCCGAATTATTGCGTCGATTTTCTCGTTAAAAATCATGATTTTTCAATAGAAATTTCTCCCAATAAAAAGTCCCTTTCTCTATGATTATGCATTACCCCTTTGTTGTTGGAAATAATAATTTAAAATTATATACGCTGAGGACGAGAGGAGATTAAATTAATTTTCTATTCTATCTTTTTATGCTCGAGTAATTTTTTACACAACTCCAATCTCGATTGTACAAATTACTTCTAAATGATTTCCCTCGTGGGAAAACATTCTCATTTTATGGTTGAAAATGTCTTTTCTCATTTTTCTGTTGTGCCGCCGGAGGGGCGTGCAGAATCATCAAGAAGAGAGGGGGTTGAATCTCTTGATCTGTGGGTAAAGAAGAGGAGAGAAATTGAGGACAAACAATGGCTCAAATAGTGTGTGATCGATTTTGATTGTCGGGGCAATTTTGAAGTGAAAAGACAGAAAGAAAACATGAAGAAAAGGGGGATGATTTCCTGGGCGAATTCTCGAGATTCTCCTTGTAGTAAATTCAGCAAATTACCATTTTAACGACGTGGAAATTTGATGGTCGCATGTTCTCCCGACTCTGGACAATAAGGAGATAAATTTCATATTTTATATATAGGGCTTAGTTGAGACAGAAATATCGCTCCCTTCATTGAATATCTTCATTCTGCCATCATTTTGCGCGCGAATCCCTTTTGCCCCCCCGCCCTTCCTTCTTCTGTTTTCGCTCCCTGAAATGTCGTCAGAAACAGAGACCGCGTGAAGGAGCTTTTTGGTGAATAGATGATGAAATAGCATTTATATTCCAGTTGCAATAACAATAAAATGAAAAATTTATATATCTCCCAACCTAAGGGGGAACATTTAAGGGGTTTGAATGGGGGGGGAAAATCCTTGCTCTATGAGGAAAAAAAAACAGCCAATTTGGGGTCAAATCTGGGCTGTACAAATAGCTCCATGTCTTGCAAAAAAATTACCGAAAAAGTGGGTGTGATTGAACGAGAAAAAGTCCTCATAAAAGAATGAGAGAGAGAGGTCGAAGGATCTCATTGTTAGTCTAATGAATTATGGTAATTTTATTGTGAGATTGTCATACACACCGCAAAGGCGAGACCAGAAGAAATGGGGCTGTTTTTAAGGATAAACAATCAGGATTTCTTTGGTGGCATCCAAGGAAGAGTTTGTAAGGAAATCCCTGAAGTTCAGAAATTCAATATTCGCATGAAGAGTTTTTTCTTCATTTCGAATCTAATTAATTAAGTTTTTTTTTGCACCCCAATAATTCTTTTATTTTTTCTCACCTTCTTTTCTACCTTCCGTTTCATAATTTGTGGCATCAACTTGCAAATAAATCCCAGCTTCGGAGTTCTACTTTCTCCGCCACAGAACCTTATTAAAAGTTCACTCTATGCCAAGATAGTTTCACATTCAATTACGAAAGTCTTTCTCGCAGTTGTGCAAGCCGTCTTTTGGCTGCGAGGAAAAACATCTCGTCGAAATACTCAGTTTCACTCGCATTTGGAAGTTTCTTGAGGATTGTGTGATGGGGTTGGCACAATTTCCTGAAACTTGGCACACCCAGGACTCCCGTAAAAGATGTGCAAATGAGAACTGCCTTTCATTTGCTCAAGATGCTTCAACTAATTTTTTAGTTGCTAGAAAATTTCATGCAAATTAGCTGAAATAGATATCTCGCATTCATATAGTGAATGTTAATTTTCGCTCTTGTGCTTCCTAATCAAATATTTATAGTAATAACTTTGCTCGCAACTCCTTTCGGCATCTAAAAAGCCAAAAACCTTATTAAAGATGTCAGTGATAAAAATTCCTAAAACTATTAGATAATTTATGCGGTAACTTATTGCTTTGCCAAACTATTTTGCATATTTGGATAATTGATATTAAGTGTGTTGAGTTGCTCTTCAACAGGTGTTCTTTAAAAGTTCACTAAACTTTCTTTGTATAAATTTAGCCAGATTCTAAGGGGGAGATATTTGAGTTAAAGAGGTGTACACCACTTCCTGCACTTGCACATTTATGTATGAAAGTTCCCCAATAATTCCAGCACTTTGTGAAATCTTAAAGGAAGTTTGAAGGAGCTTTGAAAGAAATCGTAAAAGTGCTTTGAAGAGAAGCTTAAAAGTGCTTTAAGAAGCTTTTAAGGGAAGCTTCAAAATGTTTCAAAGAGAAAAATAAAGGAGCTTTAAAGATAAACTTTAAGGAGCCTTACAAAGAAGCTTAAAGGAGCTTTCAAGGTAAACTTAAAAATACTTAAGAGAAGTTCCAAAGAGCTTTGATGGGAAGCTTAAAAGTGCTTTGAATAGCTTGTTTAATAGTTTGCTTCATAGAGTGTTGAAGGGAAACTTTAAGGTACTTCTATTTTATTTTCTACACTTAACACCTTCTAAGAAAGCTTAAAGAATATCTGTAAAAAAGCTTCGGAATTTTCTTAAAAGCTCTACAAGTTGTAAAAGTTTCCAATGAATTATTAAAGCTCACAAATTAACGCAAAAGCTTTCAAGATTTTTTTTTTCGAAAACTTCGTGGAAAAGTTCTGCCGATTCACTGCCGATCTGCCGATCCCAGTGCCGATCTGCCGATCCACTGCCGATCCAGGTTCACTAAAAATTGGACTTGTTTACCCCCTGGCAATTACATTACATTCCGAGGTGGCCCGCAATCCCAGCTCCCCCCAAGTGTGAACTTGGCATGTCCTATAATACTGTTAATGAAAGTTACTACACAAAGCACTCAAACCACGCAAAGAGAGGCGCGAAGCGCCTCGTATTTTATAAAGCATTAAAAAATCGATAATTCAGATTGGCAACTTTCGAAGTACAAAACCAATTAATTTAAATGCTCCGAATGATTATGGCGTAAAAAAGTAAGAAAAACGTTTAACTTTTCAAATTCATAATAGGTCCAACTGACAAGTTGGAAAAAGACCCCCGAGGGAAAAGTGACTGTGAAAATCCTAACATGATTTTTGGGGTTTTTTGTGGCGTGAGATGAGAGGCTTTTACCTTTCGCTCAATCGACAATGGGAGTCAGCAAACGATGGTGAAAAAATATGGAGGAACGAGGGACAGAAAGGCTCCACTTCACAATTGCTGAAGCGTTTTTTTTTCACCTCCCTGGGATTGGGGATGCTGGCCGGGGGGAGACGAAACGTGACAATGTGTGACACGCCAAAGTGCTCTTTGCCCAACACTACCGCCCACATTCTGTGGCTCACCCTGAAAACCTCATCCCCAATGGCGATGTGTGTGATGCATGAGGAACACGTACGACACCTACTCCAATAATTAAAGAGCTCTTTCCTTTGCGTGTCGTTTCAGCCACTTCACAATTTCCCACCCCCCTCGGAATCCACCTTCCGGATCCCCTGTCCATTAGGTGAATCAGAGCACGGAGAAGTCAAAGAACTTTTGAAGAGGACATATAGAAAGCAATATCCCTTTGAAAGTGCAAATAAATTTTCTCCCTTAATCATACAAAACTTCTCCATAAATTGCAGAGAATGTGAAAGATGAGGACAGTTTCAATCTTCATCTCCCCAATTAACAAATTAATCTCTCTGCAATAATTACGCAAATTAATCAATTTTCTTCAGTCTTCTACCCCCCAGGATGGGGGGTAATTCCTCGGGTCCGCAACCTCATGATTCTTCATGCGCGAAAAAACACTCAAGAGATTGCGATCCCCTTCTCCGCTTGTTCATGGAAAGAGAAAAATATTCCCATGTTCTAAAGGGCGTTTAGGGACATTACAATCACAAATGTACCGGAAACTTTTCCCTCCCTGAAATCTCACAACACTTTTTTGAGGATGTCACCCCGAGTGAGAAGGGATTGATGCGCTAAAATTTTCTTAGAAATCACTCAAGGAAACTGTCCGGAGGCCAGATGAGAGCTTTTCCCTAAACTTTTAATTCGATCCCTAAGCGAACTCGTTGCGTATTTTGCAGAAATGTTACTGAAGAATGAAAAATTTTCCATGAAAAGTTATCTTTTGTGTTTTTTTTTCATTTGTTGGAATTATAGGATTTCTATCAAGTGGATAAAGAAGAGAGGAAATTGAATAGGAGATTTTCTGGGAGGGAAATTACTAATTGGAAATTTTCTCTTCATTGCTGTAATCGTTGGACTTAATTGTTATGTCGGAAGCAATATATTTACCGAGAAAGTTGCCAAAGTCTCATAATTGCATGCGCTCACATAGAACAACTCCATCTACCATTAAATAGACCAAGGCTCTGGTTTTTATCATCCCTATGCGAAAAGTTCGGTTTCCTCCGGCCCAGGATTTCCTTTAATTGGGTGGAAATGCGTGATTTTGGCTTCCCACCTCGCTTGTTTATCTATGTCCAAATATAGTGGGGGTGGTTTTCGCCCCACATTAATTCAGGCTGACGCTCCCTCAGATGATGGTCATGATATTTACTCGCGAACAGTGAGAAATAATGATTAATGGGGGGCCGGATGATATTCAAAGGCTTCCCTGACCATCGGCAATGGCACTTTTTCGACCCCTCGGGTGCTTCATCAATTATTTTGGCGCCTACGCGTGTCCCATCGGCGAGTGGATCCGGATTGAATGTCGATTCGCATCATTTTTCTTTTGTAACCATTTTCCACTCATTCCATCCCAGCACATGTTTCTGATGCTGGGATGGAGTATTGCTTGATTGGAGGGCAAAAAGACGATTTGGGTATGAAAGCCATGAAGCCACTTGATCCCCCCTTTCGCGAGGCTCTGTGAATCTCAACGCTCTATAGAGAAGATGAAGAAACAAGGGCAACAACGAGAGACTCCCACCCGGTAATGATTAATCGATTTTTCTGCACGTTTCTTGTGAGCTATTGACCCGAATTCGTTTATTGCTAAATTGCTTATCGATTTGGTGGAATCACATTCTTTTACACTTTGCTTCTTCCTGAGTGTCTCCCAGCACCCCATCATCATTCACTTTCGCGCCACCGAGTGTGAGATGAAAAATCCAGGAGTTTCGACTCCTTGAAATTTTATTGGAAACAATTTGGGTTAATGATACAGAAGATGCGCTCAGGTTGGAGATGTAAGTCGAATTGGTAGAAAAAAGAAAGGATGGCTCATTTTTCCAAGAATGAAGACTTGGAAAAAGAAACAGGGTTTTGAACCTCCTAGACTCTCACTTCTAGTCGTAAATGAAATTCCTTCCATGCCTCAGCAATGAAAGAAAAGCTCTTAAAATGAGATACAAGATAGCAAAGGTGAAAATAGTAATTGAAAAACATGATCTCAAAAAGAACTCTCTATAGTTTCTAATCAATTCATCCTTATTTTAAATTTTCATTACTCATGAAATTCAGAAGCACTTTTCATGTGAAATCGAGGAAATTCTATACCAGAAGAGAAGAATTCAATATAAAATCCTAAACAGAGATGAAAATGAAAATATCCTTCAAATTCTTTTGTCAATGTTAATCAACGTCAGAGTTTCCGTCTCTTGAACAAGTATCAAATTGAAGATGAAATACCGATGAGGAATGCAATAAAATCGTCATATTGGATAGAATCTCTCTCGAGAA
>CAKKOB020002882.1:0-10873 GCA_918844115.2 Phlebotomus perniciosus
TATTTGATGTTAAATCATCTTCTCCTGCGTGATCTAGCTCTTTTTTCTCAAATTCGCGAAACAAAAACAAATTCTTCTTCTTCTTTATTTATATGGCAGTTCCAAGAGCAAAGCTCGTTCCGTAATGTGTACGGGTCGTGCTTAGCCTAAGCACCAAAAGAATTCGCTAAGCAAAGTCTCCTGCTAAGCGCAGGTCTGCCGAGGCCCTTGGATTCAAATAGATTTACTGGTTTCCAGAAAATCCCAGTGTCCATAACCTAATTGTGAAATTAATTAATTCATTTAGCTTTTGAGCTTTTGAGAAAATTCCGAAAGTTTTTTTTAAAGCTTTCTAAAATTTCTGTAAGACTTCTACAGCTTCTACAGAAACTTAGAATAAAAAAATAATTTAAAAAAAAACCTGGGAAAATTTGTGAAGCTTTTGGATATATTTTAAAGCTTTTTGAAGATCTCGTCAAGACCTAAAAAAGTCTTTAGAGCTTTTAAAGTTATTTTTAAAGAATTTATTATGTTTTCGACAGATATTTTCTGCTTGAAAATAAATAAAGGTGTTAATAAAAAGAATATAAAATTAATGAGATGAAAGCTACTCAAAGCTTCCTTGAAGCTCTTTCAAACTTCACTGAAAGCTCTTATATTTCCCTTCAAAGTTATTTTAAGTTCCCTTTCGAAGTTCTTTGTAAGTTTCCTTTTAAGGTTCTTTTAAAGTTCCCTGAAAGTTCTCAGACAGTTCTGAAGTGTTGAAACTATTTGGGAATTTTCTAACCAAATGTAAAAGTGCTGTAAGATGGTGTTACGCCTCATCAAACCTAATATCTCCCCCCCCTTGTCACTTTGTTTTATTTAATTTTCAAATTTTCTAAACTTTATCTTATTTTGATCATTGAATGCCATTTTTTGAAAATGTCTAAGAAACTTTTATAAATTTTTTTGCTGATAACCGTTACGATTTTGAAATCAAAAAAGGATAAAAATTTCCAGACCGCTATTTAAGTGTTAAGTATTAACTTCCTTCTACTTTTTAATGGATTTATGCCCCAAAAACCTCTTTGTTTATTAGATAAAAAAGAAAATCTTCCCAAAAGAAAGCACTTTCGCTAAGCTGAACCTTCTCTCTGCGGAGAAAAAAATCAATTGAAGGGAAAAAGATTTTCCAAACGTGGTGGGAAAAACGATTTCTTTCCCTCCACCTCCCAGTATAAATGGCAACATTTCGATGGAAAAATTTGTCCTCTGCATGAGGCACAATGGGAATAAATTTTTGTCTGGGGTTTCATACCAACCCTCAAATTGGAAACAGGAATTGCAAAAAAAAGAGTCCAGGAGGAAATGAAAAGTTCTTCTGATTGATTTCAAGTGGGTATAGCAATTGTGAAGTCGTCGAAGGAGTGATTTTTTATTGGAAACAATTGATGGGGTGAAAAGGCACTGAAGTACTTTCGACATGAATGTTTCTGCACTTAATTCAATTGTGTCCAATTTTCATATGGAGACTTTTGAACATCGCACTTGTCCAGAGAATCATCCTTGGAGTCATTAAGAGTTATGATGAATTTTTCTTTCGCACTTTTGATGAGGAAATATTCATTCTGATCCACATTTGCTCTTGAAATGTCGCTCTAAATGAACTTTATGCGTGTTATGTGTCGGAAATTGAATCTCCACCTCCCCTTTGGGTTAATCCTTAAATTACTCACGAGATCACGCAAAATAATTGAGGCCCAAATTGATCGAAAATGGGGATTACATGTCTTCCAGCAAATTAGTAATTGGATGATGATTAAGACACAATTTAATCCCTTTCACTGACTTTATCGAAAAAATCACTCTTTCGTCACATGTTGATAAGAGCGCTCTGGATTTTTTTTCTTCATACTATCTATAAGAATTTCTTTGACCGATTCGCTCCTCCTTTCCCGCCATTCAAAAGTGGGTATAAAATTGTTACGGATGGTAATTCATTTTCTCAAATTCGAGAAATGTCATAGCTTCTTAATTTATGTCTTCCTCCGGTAAATGCGTGGTGTATTTATACAATTGCTTCAGCTCTATTTGTTAACCGATTTATCTTGTACATGTCTAGATTATGAGTCCCTCCTTGGCGTCCCCAGTTCAAATTATCTCTCAAGTTGCAGCATTTTTTCAACTCGCGCACCCCGCGTACAAAAAAACCTTAAAATAGTTGCCTTATCACTGGCACACACAACATTTCGATTGTGATTTGAAGTGTAAATAATCAAGACATTCTGATATTGAAAATATTCACCTTTTTTCGCTTCACAAAACCCTAAATGGAGAGGAAAGACATCATCGAGTTCCGGAGAGAATTATATGACTTTAATTGGCACTTTGGAGGCAGCAAAAAAATGCCTCAAGAGCTTTTCAAGACGATTATTTAATACATGATTCGTCTCAATGGCTGGGAAATCGATTGAAAAAACATTTTAGACAGTTTCAAGAGAGAGGATAATGAGAAAAATTCTTTAAAATCACTTTAACATTGACGATGTCACATGGAAAGAAAAGAAATGTGAATTCTTTAATGTTAGTTTTCCGGTGGTTTGGGTGTGCAATTCCGCTAAAACAGAAAGAATTTTGTATTATTCAAATTAAACACTTAATTGATCACAAGAAACAAGGATCGAGGATTCTAATTTTGCGAAACCTTCGATGAGTTTTGTTTATATTTCGGTGATGAATGAAAAAAAAAAAGAAAGGAAAGAAATTTTTAACAAAACATTTTGAAAAGAAAAATCTCTATTTTAGGTAACTATTATTCTGTTACACTGTTCGATGTGTAAATTTCTCTGAACGACGCGATTCTTCGCCTCCAAAGTTTGCAGCTGAAACGAATTCAATCCCATTTACGCCTGCCATTACGAGTTCGCCACAAAAGAATCACAGCTCCCCATAAGTCGGCCTGTAGTTTAAACTTTCACAATGAGAAAGCAAAAAAAAACTCATCGTATTTTAGGATTCAAAATAGTTCTGTGATCATTGAAATGTTAACGGCAAAATTGAGCAATTTTCCTCTAACAAAGAAATATTTTGATTGGTTTTTTTAAATAAATTGCAGAGTTTTAACTATTACCTATTAATTTAACTACTGATAGGTGATTAATTTTAATTAAAAATTACAAAATATTCGTTGGTAAATTTAAAAAATGTCGAACTCTTCTGTCTTCTATCTTTATAGTATAAATTCTGCTCTACAGTAAATTGATGAAACCAATCAATGCTCTAGCAGACAGAAAAGAAAGACAACTTTCTCAGATAGAATTATCACCTACGGGGTTTTTCTCTCCAATTGAGAAGTGGTGGAAATTGGTTTTTCTTCTCATTTAGTCCCATTCGAAGTATTTTCTCGGAGCCACACTTTACATGGCGGTTTTCTTTATCAAATTACAACCACCACTCGAATATTATAATTGGCTCCATTTGCTACAAAATATAGCTCCATTATTCTGCTCACTTTTCCACTCCCCCGCCAAATTATTTCGTGGAGACATTTGGGGGTTTTACTCGTGAGTGAGGAAGTCACATAATTAAAATTTAAATACACCCATTGAGAGTCTCAGCAAATTTAACTAATTTCCGGGTTCCCTTTTGGGGCGACTCAACCCCTCCCGGACCCCAAATGGTCCAAATTGCCATTTAGTGGCGTTAAATTCATTTTTAAATCACTCCCAAACATTTTATTGAAATTTTTAGCGCGGTAACGAATTGTTTCAAAACACCATCGCGTCAGTGAAATTTCCACGTGGCGGCAGAGAAAGTTTTTCTGAAATTTCCTTTTCATCCGCCATCGCCATTGTTAAATGCATCTGTGTATGAAACAGTTTTTCCCGAGACTTTTCACACCGTATAGAAATTTCAATTTCCGATCCGTCACTCACTGTGAATGAGGAATCCTAAGGGGATGAGGGGGTGAGATGAGAAAGCGGGAAACCCTTTTCCACTCCCCAGCATTTATACACAGGAAATTTCCAGATGAGAACAATTGCAGAATCAACCTCAATGGAGGAATGTCTTATCGCAACTCCTCCACTTTGATTGACACATCCTGAAGGAAAATGCGACGAGGGAAATTCACAAAGTGATAAGGAATGATTCAAAAATCGTCCTAGATGCTCCACATAATTAGCAATTCTCATCTTCTCTGCGGCACAAAAGTGAGGATGTCAATTTGGAAATTGAAATGATGTGTTCTCCGGATATGATTGTCTTGCACTCTTAGGAAAACATGAAAATAATTAGGTTTAGGAGATAAGGTAAGATTTCCAATAGTTTTCAAACTTAATCAGTTTTCCTAATTCATAGATAATAAAAATTTATTTCATAATTAATTTAATAGATTTCTAAAAAAAAACTGGAAAAAAAACATATATGTAAGAGATATTTTATTGACGTATCTTTCTGTTAACAGAAAAAATGGCAACACTTTTGCAACAGCTCTTATATGTAATTAGGTACTGCTGTTAAAATTATGTTATTAAATGTTTGGATTAAACATCAACACAATCAAAATTAATTATCAAAATAACTTTCACTGAATTTCTATTGTTTGGAAAATGCATTCACGCTATCAATACGCGAACATCAGATTAATCCAATTTATTTTAAAATTATTTGTTATAAATTTTATCAATTGAAATTATCCATTTGTAGACTAGCATTGTTTCAGTTTGAAATTAAAAATCTCTCAATCCATTTAAACGACTTTCCATAACATTTAAAATTTATGGAAAAGAAATTAACTAATCTATATATAAAGTAGAGTGTGCATATCTGAATTGGCCAGATCACCCCAAACCATCATATCTCGACCGGACGTGACCTCAGGAGTTCGAAAATACCCATCTCCAAAATGTGTGTGTGTGTAACGGCATCACAGCCAAACCGCTGGACCGATCGGGCTGATTTTTGGTATGAGTACTCAGGGTACCTCCGGTCGGGTTTTAGACTATAGGACATCTCTCCCCTCCTCCCCCTTTTGATACCCCCCATTCAAATTTACTACTTTTTTCGACATTTTCAACTTTTCAACAAATTTACGAATTTTTCAAAAAAATTTCGACTTTTACAGTACCAAGAAAGAAAGGGCGCTAGCGGGTCATGATATAATGGTGGAGTTGGTCAGGTTGGGGTCCCATATAATCCTTCAATTTAGTGGAGTCTGTCTTCACGTTCTGTCTCAGGAACTTTACACAAATCTGCGGCTTTAACAATTTGTAGTATCACTAACTTTGAATTCTAAGAAATGTTCCAACAAATTCTTTCTAAATCAATAAATCATATGAAATTTAAAAGCTGCGGAGCGCGGAGCGCCCCGACATCGCATGAAGCCCCGCAGGGCAAGGCGCGAAGCGCCTCGTCTATTATATAAATAAGGTAAAAAAATAACCTAAAGAGACTTGTGTAGTTGATTATGGGAGCTGTAATTCTTTTATAGCAAACTCGATCTCTAGTACAAGTTTTAACAATAAGCAGTTTGATACGATATGTTTTACTGGGAGTCTGCGGATACACTAGGCGCACAAGGTTGGTATTGTTGAAAAAGTCCTAATCTCAACTACAATAAGTTCAATTTAAAGCCCTATCCGTACGTTAAAATCTGAGTTATTCAAGGAACAATATATTTAGAAATCTTTCAAAATGGCGGATGAAGAGGTAAGGGGCTTAAATCTTACATCCCAGTTGTGACCTGTCCTGTGTCGTTATTCATATGTGGGTATCACTCACTTTTTTCTTGCAATAAGCCGTTGTACTACGGACGGACGGTCGGCCGGAAAATGTATTTTGAATACCTAATATATACTTTTTAATGTCTAGCGGTATCCAGAGATTTTCTGTAAAAATCTAAAGAGAATAGTTTGAAGCATCTTTGTTCTTCATTCGATTTCACAAACTGTGAATCTGGAAAAAATGCTAAAATCATCTCCCAAAAATTCAACAATGCTTGTCTTATTTTGTTTAATTTTTTTCCTTCCAATTAAATCTCACAAAGAGAAGGTCATTGAGCCATCTGATTAATCCCACACATTCCCTTATTTACATTTTCTCTGGGTGTACATTGTGATAGAAAGGCGTGTGGGTGAAAAATCCCTTTCTTCGGGCAAAACCCACTCGGGATAATCCGACGAGGGTGAATGGTGAGAAATGTCTGTTTCAATTGGACTTTTATTGATTGGCAGTGAAATTTAATTAGTGTATACAGCACACCCAATTCCACACAACGCAATAATCCTCTGTCCGATGGACTATTTTTTTCAGCCAGCTCATCCGCGCCAGGAAGACATCCCACGTGATGGAGACAAAGAAGGAAATTCCCGCGGTGTTATAAGATCTGGTTTATTTTCCACGCACATTTTCCCGCGCGTCAAAACACCCAAAGGCGCGCGGGAAGCAAAAAGAAAATGGACAAACAGAATTTTAATACCCCCCGTGATGGTCTTGAGATAATCTCCAAGACTCTCGGGATTGCCATGGAGAAATTGAGAAAATAAACCAAAGTGAATTGGCGTGTTTCTATTTTTAATTGAATTTTCCTTTCTATAACACTAAATCTTCGATGTGTATCTCATATTGAAATCGAATTAATGGGTGGCTGCATTGAATGATTTGGAAATCCGTGTTTGTGAAAAAAAAATTCCGCAACAGCGTTTATTTTAATTTGTCAATGGGAAATCAACGAATCCCACTAAATGGTGGATTGAAAAAATAAATCCACCACAATTGTCCAGTTTTTCCATCGCAGGAAATCTCATCTGGAGTTTCTCACTTTCAATTGGATTTTTTTTATTTGGGATGTTTTATGTGTTTTTTTTTTTGTTAACTGTAATTATTTCGAAACTCTATAAATAAACCCATTTCATAAGAGAGATTAATTGCGGAATCATACACTGCAAAATGCATAAAATGAGACACAATTTTGCCTCTTGTCTCGACATTTGTTATCTATTTAGATGCTTTCCACAGGAAGTAATTTTAAGAGCAGGAGTTATAAATTCTCCTTAGATCCTCATCAAGTTATCTGGAATAGGACCAGCTCTTCATCTTGAGGAAAACGAAGCAGAAAGCAAGCAAACTTTGTTAAATTAAGAATTCATAATTATATATTAAAAAAGATGCATGAAAATATATATGTCTATTCTTTTTCATTATTTTTCACTCATATGGTGCTGTCAGACGTCAACAGTTCAGTCAACAATTTCTTACTGTTGAAAAGCTATTTAATGGCATTTTCCAGTGGAAAATCAACAAATGTCCACTCTAATCTTGTCTGTTTTTCATTACTGAAGAATCTGTAGAAGGAATTTTGCGGAAAAACGGGAAAAACTCAACATTAGTGCAGAAAATGCCGATTAACAGAAGTTTAAGTACTTAAAATAAGTGATTAATCGCCTGATTCGGTTGAACGGCATTTTCCGCACTAATATTGAGTTTTTCCGGAAAATTCCTTCTACAGATTCTTCAGTAATGAAAAACAGACAAGATTTGAGTGGAAATTTGTTGATTTCCACTGGAAAATGCCATTAAATAGCTTTTCAACAGTAAGAAATTGTTGACTGAACTGTTGACGTCTGACAGCGCCATTAGCTTGAAAAACTAAGTGTGGTGAATGGTAATATCTTACATGGAGTAAATTACAAGCAATGTTAAGCAAATGATTTCTCGATAGTAACCATGATTCGTCCTGCAAATTGCAAATTTCTGCATAAATTGACCAGCAAAAAATTTTATTTTTTATTTTCAACATTGGAAATAATCAGTAAAATTGTAAATAAAAAATAAAAAAGGCAAAATTGGATTTTGATTTATAATTTTATGGGCAGTAAATATTGGATCAGCCTGAACATGAGAGTATTCATTTTCGAAATGTAAATATCTTGATCTAATTTGCATACTTGCCTAGGTTTCAACTTCTCCTTCTATAAATTTCTGAAAATTCTCTTTCAGAACTCAGTTGAATTCCACCTTTGGAAGACTAAACGTCTTTTTGGCCATCCATGAGTTGATATTTTATGTAAGGTAAATTATAAATGTTTTCTTTAATAACTTCTAAATGTATAAGTTGAGTGGATATAAAGTAGAGTTTGCGCATGTGAATTGGCCAGATGAGCCCCAAATCTCCACCGGACATGACTCTGAGTCCAGAAACACCCGGAATTTTTCGTAATTATAATTGACTTGTTTTCTTTATTTAGTTAATTCTAATTTAAAAACGAAACGATAAGAAAAGCTTCCTCAACATGGAGTGCCTTACTTCACATTGTCCAAGCTTGAGCACAGGAGCCGTAAACACATACCTTTCGCTCCTCTTCAACTACTTGACCGTCTCGCAATGTTCTCTCTCGCCACCAGAAATGTGGCCGGCGGACTATGGAGAATACGCCATCCGAAAAGGTATTTAACTGATAAGATCTGAAATATAATTTGGAAGTAAATAACTTATTGATTTTTATAGGATTTGTTGAGAAGTATGACTTCATAATTGTTGGCGCCGGATCAGCTGGTTGTGTTCTTGCGAATCGACTTAGTGAGAATCCGGACTGGAAGATACTCCTATTAGAAGCAGGTGTAGATCCTCCGATTGAGGCTGTTGTAAGGATTATTAGAGCAAACAAGTTTATAATCAACATTTAAATGTATATTATTAATAAGAATTTTTCTGTCTTCTTATATTATAGATCCCTGTACTTTACCCTTCACTTCTAAGAACATCGTATGATTGGGATTATCACGTGGAACGTTCGGATAAACGTTCCCTAAATGTACATAATTGGTCGAGAGGAAAGATGTTGGGTGGGTCAGGTTCACATAATGGAATGTATTACGTGAGAGGAAACCCTGGAGACTACAACAATTGGGAATCACTAGGAAATCCAACATGGGGTTATGATAATGTTCTGTACTACTTCAAGAAGTCAGAGGCAAATCAAAATCCTGAAATAGCAGATGCTTTTGGTGGATACTACCATTCGACAGATGGTCCAATGTCTGTTGAACTCTTCAATAATACAGAACCATTTGATTATACTATTATTGAAGCAGCTCGAGAATTGGGCTTCAAGTTTATTCTTGATATCAATGCAAACGAGCATATTGGATTTACCTTCCTCCCAAAAAATATCAAATCTGGAGTTCGAGAGAGTTCAGCTACTGCTTTCTTGGTTCCAGCTATGAATAGGCCGAATCTTCATGTCGTGAAACACGCTCATGTCTTGAATCTCTTAATCGATAGCAATGCTGTAGTCACAGGAGTGAGGATGAATCTTCGGGGAGAACAAGAACTAGAAGCTTATGCAACGAGGGAAGTAATTTTAAGTGCAGGAGTTATAAATTCTCCTCAGATTCTCATGCTATCTGGAATAGGACCAGCTCTTCATCTCGAAGAAATGGGAATTCCAGTCCTTCAAAATCTACAAGTTGGGAAGAACTTACAAGATCATCCAATAGTACCAATATTTATTAAGCTCGATCACTTAACGACAGAGTCAATAACATCTAACGATTTACTGCAAGCATTCTTTCAATACCTGACTACTCATACAGGATTTTTTGTAGGGATGGGAGTTCAGTCATGTGGATTTGTAAATGTGCATGATTCCTCTGCCAAATATCCTGATTTCCAATATGGTCATAGAATATTTCAAAAGGGTCAAGTTCAAGAAATTACAGCACTTTTCAGAACTATGATGGGCTATGATGATGAAGTTACACAATTTGCAAGTCGCGAAATTCAACAATCGAATATTTTATTTATTGCAATGATCTATTTAACACCAAAATCTAGAGGACAAATTCGCCTAAGGAGCGCCGAACCTACAGAAAAACCTTGCATATTTCCCAATTACTTGTCTGAATATTCCGACATACTGGCTTTTGTTAAGAGCATCCGTTTATATATGAAATTCTTGAAAACAGAAGCTTTCATTAAGCACAAAGCACGACTGATGGTTATTCCAATAACTGAATGTGATGCTTTGATTTTTGATAGTGATGAATACTGGGCATGTTATATACAAAATGTGGTTAATACAAGCTTTCATCCAGTGGGAACAGTTAAGATGGGTCCTGACTCTGATCCTGAATCAGTTGTTGATTACAAACTGAGAGTTAAAGGAACTTTAGGGCTTCGAGTTATTGATGCAAGCATCATGCCAGTAATTCCTGGAGGAAATCCAAACGCCCCAACAATTATGATTGCAGAGAAAGGATCTGATTTTATTAAAGAGGATAATGCATAAAAAGCAAACAAACTTTGGCAAATGAAGACTTAATAATTAAGTAAAAGTTTCTAACTATCCTTGTTCCCGTCTAAATTGATATTCCCACCTAAATTGATTCAAGATCATAATCCTTTTTAATTTTTTTTTATTAGGTAACCTTGAAAAACTAAGTTTGATAGGTAATATCTAACATTGAGTTAATTATGAGCAAAAATAATCAGTTTGTAACTTAAGATCAGACGAAATCCTATTTTGATTGGGCATTCATGAATTCGTTTCGAAATATAAATCTTCTGGAATAGTTTTATTGCCATACATATTTTTTTTTTGGGATGTACAGACTCTGAAACATGGAGCGACTCCACTCACAGGTCTCTAAGGGTGACTTTCATTTTCGTAGCCGATTACAGAAGAGCAGGGATTTGGTCTATAAAACATACATTTCATTTAACAATGCATGAATAGGTATATATTATACATATTCATATCCTAATACATACAGCCAAGTGTGCATATCTGAATTGGCCTGATCACCCCCAAACCATTAAATCTCGACCGGTCGTGACTCCAGGAGTCCGAAAATAACCATCTCCAAAATGTTTGTCTGTCTGTCAGTGCGTACGCGCATCACGGCCAAACGG
>CAKKOB020002887.1:0-10828 GCA_918844115.2 Phlebotomus perniciosus
CAGCTAATTTGTTCAGCTAATAAATACCTTAAAGCTTCTTTAAGCTTCCATTCTATGTTCTTTAAAGTACTTCCTAAAGCTTCTTTAAAGCTTTCCTTTAAAGTTTTAAAGTTTTCCTTCAAAGCCTTTGAAAGCTTCTCTTCAAAGCTTTCCTTAAAGCTAATTAAAGTTCGGTAAATCTTTATTACAAAGCCATTTAAAGCTCCCCTCTAAAGTTTTCCCTAAAGCTCATTTAAGCTCTTTGAAGCTTACTTTCAAAGCCCTTTTAAGCTTCATTTCAAAGCTTTTTCAAGCCTGATTTTAAAGCTCTTTAAAGCTTCTTTTCAAAGCTTTTTAAAGCTTCTCTTTCAAGCTTTCCTTAAAGCTCAGTAAATCTAAAGCATCCCTCTAAAGTTTTCTTCAAAGCTCTTTTAAGCTTCCTTTCAAAGCACTTTAAAACTTTCCTTATAGCTCACTTAAGGCTCCAATATAAGCTTTTTAAAAGCTTGCTTGCTAAGCCTTTGAAGCTTCCCTTCAAAGTTCATTAAAGCTTCATTTCATAGCTCTGTTAAGCCTGATTTCAAAGCTCTTTCAAGCTTCTTTTCATAGCTCTTTAAAGTTTTTTTAAATCTATTTAAAGCTTCTTTTTAAAGCTCTTCAAAGCTTTTTTGAAAGCTCTTTAGAGCTTCTTTTCAAAGCTCTTTTGAACTTGTTTTCAAAATTTTTCTAAAGCTCCTGTTCAAAACTATAAAGCTTACTTTCAAAGCTTTTTTAAGCCTGATTTCAAAGCTCTCCTAAGCTTCTTTCCAAAGCTTTTTAAAGCTTCCTATCTCAGCTATTCAACATCTCCGAAGTGCTGGAATTATTGGGGAACTTTCATGCAAAATATAAGTGATGGAAGTGGTGTACGCCTGTTTAACCCTAATATCTCCCCCTTGATTTTTTGCCTATATTGCCTAACCTCTCCCTACATTTTGAGTTAACCCTATTGCCTGCCAGTGACCACCCTCCATCAATAGTATTTGGGTTTAATGTGTAATATGTTCACCGTCGGGCAATCGAGTAGATATATGGGCAGTAAATCAAATACATAGAACGATTTAGATCCATAGTGTTTCACCCCCTGACTCTGTTCTTTTCTCGACCCCCGCACTTTTCCGTATTTGTGCAACCATAAAACTGCTCTCTCCCCTTCGGTTGCACAAAGTGAATTATCGCCAATAGTTTCTGTGGGTTCTCTCCAGCAATTGATTCACTATCTTGTATATGGTAGTTTGTCGCATTTTATGTGGTCCACTGGACCATATATGAGGAGTTGTGTGTTGCATTTCATACTCACCGCCACTTCCGGGCGCTGCCAAAGGAATTCTGTGGCTGGTAAATTGCTGCTCGTGTGCGAAACAATATTTCCTTGTTTTCGGGGGGGAGGAAAAACACCCCGAAATTGTCACATTATGATGCCTCACCGTCTCATTTTCTAAACCACCCACCCCCCTCCCCCCAACGCAACATCGCTACATGGCGTTAATTTATGTCGATGGCAGGGTAACAAATAATTCAGCCGTTGAACATTAATGTGGATTTTATTTCTTTTTTCGCCTCAAATGTTCTGGGAAGGGATGTTTTATGGGTGGCTTCGAACGTAGAGAGAATATAGTCGATTTTTCCGCCAGCAGACTCCTGTCTCTCTCTCAGTGCCAAAAACTTTAATTCCACTGACACATTTCGGTGCCGGATGATTAATAGATGCCAGTTGACAAGGTATTAAAACCAACACACACGCCAAGGCGGTCTCACTGGATTTTACCGCACACAGGATGGATTTCTGAGGGAGAGAGGGTGATAATGTGCAAATAGAAAATATGTTTCACCCTCACCACTTGACAGTCACCTTGATTAATGATAGGTAATGCATATGGGGAGCTCCTTTCTGCCACCTCATCACTTCTTTTTCCCCCAAACCCACCACCTCCTCTTGGATCTCACACCTTGTTGGGCAGCCATGACAATTTCCTTTCTGCTCCACAGTGTCAGATAAACGCGTCACATCACTCCATGCCAATGAGATTTGCCGCATTACTCAAGGGGGGCGGAAGTGAAGCGGAAAAGTGTACAAGAGAAAAGCTATATATATAAAAATGAATATTATGTACTTCCGTTTCATGAGAATTTTTGGATAGAAGATAGAAAGCAACTCATAATGAAAGAATTTATTCCTGCAAATTAGGAATTAATTTACCTAATAGTTTCTGAGATATTCACAGAAAACTTTTGACTAAAACATAGAAAAAACATCGAAACCTTTGCCATTTCCACAATTTTTGTCCGATTTTGAAAATTCTAAGTTTATTACCTTTCTATATCTTTTTTTAACCTTATTATTATTGATTATTTTATTTCTGAGCATCAAGGGATCGCATACCTGTAATATAGAGACCTGCATATATGTGTAAATAAATATACCTACTTCCGTTCGAGCTGAAATTTGGGAAAAGGTAACTTATAATGAAAACATTTATTCCTGCAATTATTAGGAGTGATTGCACATATTAGTTCCTGAGAAATTAACAAAAAATTCGTTCCTAAAATATAGAAAAACATCGAATCCTTTACCATTTCCTCAATTATTGTCCGATTTTTAAAATTCTTACTTCATTGCATTTCTAAATCTTTTCTTCAACACTCTCTTTATTGCCTTTATTGATTATTTCAATTTTGACCGTCAATGAAGCCCACACCTGGCACCAACTGTTATCCAATAAATTCCCGTCAAAATTTCTGAAGAAATTCTTCGAAAAAAATAACACAATACCAGTCACGTTATCTTGATGAATTCATCGCAACAAATATTATCAGTCTTGTTTATTTCATTAATTGCACTTTCGTTGTAATTATTTGCTCACCGTGTTTCATGGTGTTTTAGCCATGGTCTCAATACGTCCAAAAGGTAGACACGTGTGAAAACACGCTCGAAACAATGTACAATTTCTAGATCTTTTTTTTCTCCATTTATTTACACATCGTCAATTTTATATCTTTCACAACATACAACATTTTTATTACAATCTAGGCTTTTTTTCCCTGAGACCTTGTTGATGTCAAGAAATTGATTGTTAAATGGTTTGCGTGGTTTTCCTTGCTCACTGAATTGTAGAATTCTTCTCTTTTTTTTTATTCTTCTCATCGGCAATTCCAACTGGGTAAATATGCAATGTATTAATTTATTGAATCCAATTGTGGGTCGATTTGTCGGCATGTTGTTTGGGTGAGAAATGCTTCGGAGTCTTTATTAAATAAACACCGCCTTTCACGCTCTTCTTTTATCATCACGCACTGTCGAATCATATGTGAAACTATATATTTGTTATTTCAATTCCATTGAAGGTATGTATTATACATAATAAAACTCCTTTTCATGTCATCTACTCTCTAAAGGGGATGTTTTTATCACACAGAGTTCACCCTATAATTTTTACTGGGTGTCCAACCATTGTTGCTGAGCTCTGCAGAAAATGATGATTTTAATCTCCTCTTTTCTCATGTGAAGGTGAATTCCTGGGCTGGGAGGGGAAAAAAACCCGAAAAAGCCTCTGCTATGGATTCAACCCTCGCTTTGTGAACACAAATCGTATTTTGCGGTGAATTACGACACATATAAAAATTATAAGCATAAAAATTTTTATGTAACAATGGCTTTTTATTGCAACACACTCGCTCCGTCTATTGTTTGTAATTTGTAACAACGGACACGAAGAGAGTCACCCTTGGCGATGACCATTTGTTATCTTTTTCCACTGAGGGCTTGGTCAATTCTATGGGTGGAAATTTCATGTGTTTTGACCACCATTTTTACCCCTGGATATTGCTCAAAAGTATTTAATGTCATACCCTCATTTTTGGATACAACGACAAAAGAGGGAGAGAGTGAAAAAATTTTAGCACACAATTCCATTTCTGCGTAATGATAACGTCCATTGCGATACCACAAAAAGCCCCCCATTGAATTAATTTAATCGAGATTTCCGGCCGCTTTTTGGATGGACTTTGTTTAAAATTGTGGAAATTTTTTATTTTATATTAGTATTTTACCTATCGCTAAAATATTCGCTAAAATTCTAAATATGAAGATTAAATTGAGAAATCAAATTATATAATACTTTTAATGAAAGTCCAAAGAATTAGCGAATTATTCAATGAACAAACATGGGGAACGAATAATCGATACAAATAGTATAGGTCCAAATGGTATAGATCCAAATACATAGTACGGATCCAAATAGTATAGGTCCAATTAGTATGGGTCTAAATAGTACGGATCCAAATAGTACGGTTTCAAATGGTATGTATCCAAATACATAGAACGGATCTAAATAGTACGGATTCAAATGGTATGTATCCAAGTATTATATGGATTCAATTGGAATGGATCCAAATAGTAGAACGGATCCAAATGTACCAAATCCAAATAGTATGGGTTCAAATATTACGGATCCAAATACATAGTACGGATGTTACGGAATTGTTTTTAGCAAAAATTATATCTCAAATCCATCAAACATTCAAATCATACTCACTATTCACTCAGTATTTTTTTCAAATTCTTTAAAATCTCATCAGAGACATTGAATTAAATAATTGTCGCCATTACATTTATCTCTGTGAAATTGGCGAGTAAATTCGCCAATTGTTTTTGCATAACAATGTTGTTTGACATTGTGTTGTATACGAATTATGCTGAGGAGAGACGGTTGAAGTGAAGAGGAGTGGGCAAAAATAATTGCAACACCACTCGAAAACTATCTCAATTTCATTGTGACAAATCTTGAGCGAGTCACTCCTTGTTGACAGGGCATGCCAACAAATTTGGGTTGATGCCTTTCAGCATTTATTCACTCGCTCATGGCTGTTGGTGATTACACTTTTGGGTGACAAAAGGCGAAGAAATTCGCTTTCACTCTTGAAAGATGAAAGAGGCGGAAAAATCTCATCACACACACAATATGATGACAGCTTTGAGGAAAATTAATTTAAATGAATGACAGTCAATTTGACGATTTTCACTTTTCAGTGAGGCTTCACTTTGTGTTTCTTTTTATGTTTCTCTTGCCAGAAACTGCTTTTTAAGCAACAGAGAGTCCTTAAATGATGCATAGGACACAAAAGACGATCTCACTTCTTGTATCCTCTGTTGTCAATGTGCAAATTTTACCATTCCTTCTCTCCCATAGAGAGTATTAACTCACACTGGGAATATAATATGTGGGGTTTTTGATGGTAAGTACTTCATGAATGATTTATTGCATCCTGTCTCACCCTTGTCCTTCCCAGAGACACCACTGTGATTCACAGCAAAATGGAACGAGAGAGAGAGAGAACATTTGATCGCATCTCAAGTGCTCATGGGTGAATCTGTATTCATTTTCCCAAGCATCGCACAAACTCCCATCGGTGTCAGAGATCACCGAAAAACTAATCTTAAATGGAGATGGAAAATCCCTTAACATGGAGAACACATTCTGCCCGGAGACGTCTCTCTGGGCATCCACATGAAATATGGTTGGGTGAGATGCGCTTTCTTTTCCTCCGACAAGCGATTGAAAATGACTCCTCAGGGTCAGTTTGTCGGTGGAAAATGTCTTAGGGGAGGGGGGGGAGCGGTGGCAGGAAAATGATGAATGAAATCAGTGGAATAGCTGAGAAATTTTCCTTCCATCTTCCACTGATTTCCTCGCCCTCTTCGCCTGAAGAGGGAAAGTGAGAAAATGATGTGATTTCCTGCTCATTCAATCACACTTCATGGCGAAAAATTGCGAACAAGGCAGATTTATTGGGAAATATTGGAAATATTCAGCAAAGCTACATTTCCTCTGACTTTCTATAGACAATTCTTCCGACTTCCTACAGACAATTCCTACGTTTTTTTTCAGAAACAAATCCTACAACTTCCTACAAACAAATCCTTTGATTTGATACAGGCAAATCGTTCAATTTCCTACAGACAAATCCTTCGATTTCCTACAGACATTTCATACGTTTCTTTACAAACAAATCCTACAACTTCCTACAGACAAATCCTTTGATTTCCTACGTTTCTTTACAAACAAATCCTACAATTTCCTACAGACAAATCTTTTGATTTGATACAGACAAATCCTTCAATTTTCTACAGACAAATCCTTCGATTTCCTACAGACAATTCCTACGTTTCTTTACAAACAAATCCTTTGATTTCCTACGTTTCTTTACAAACAAATCATACAATTTCTTACAGACAAATCCTTCGATTTCCTACAGACAAATCCTTCGATTTCCTACAGACATTTCCTTCGTTTCTTTACAAACAAATCCTACAACTTCCTACAGACAAATCCTTTGATTTCCTACGTTTCTTTACAAACAAATCCTACAATTTCCTACAGACAAATCCTTCGATTTCCTACAGACATTTCCTACGTTTCTTTACAAACAAATCCTACAACTTCCTACAGACAAATCCTTTGATTTGATACAGACAAATTATTCAATTTCCTACAGACAAATCCTTCGATTTTCTACGTTTCTGTACAAACAAATCCTACAATTTTCTACAGACAAATCCTTTGATTTGATACCGACAAATCCTTCGATTTCCTACAGACAAATCCTTCGATTTTCTACGTTTCTTTACAAACAAATCCTACAATTTTCTACAGATAAATCCTTTGATTTGATACAGACAAATCCTTCGACTTTCTACAGACAAATCCTTTGATTTCATACAGACATTTCCTCCACCTTTGACTTCGCGGAAAATCCATTTTCTCAAGCATTTAGAGAGGCTGAAAACATATTCAAATTTAAATTTCAACCGAATTTAATTTGCCGTTCAAACCTTTCGTGAAGCCAGTGGCATGTCAATATTTAATTGAGTATAAGGGATCACGGAAAAAATGTTTTGTAAGAGAGATTTTCATTGAGAAAGTTCCTCCTTTTTTTTGCCATCTCTCTGACACCCCAACATTGCCGTAAGGATGAAGGAAGGCGGAAAAAAGTGTGTTGAATGCTTTTATGATTCTGACAGAGATTTATGCTCTCTCTGGCTGTTGTTGTAAAAGCTGATGCTGTAATACATTTCCTGTGGTGAGAAATTTCTACAAATCACCATATTTGAAAGGAGATATCCTCTATCTCATTGTTGATGGCGTGTGTTTGTTCAAAAATGCGATTTTTCGGGCCTCAGACACTCTCATGGGGGCGAATGCGATTTTTTTTTCTGGGCTCTCAGCCATACAAACTCCTCAATGATGGTCACAATTGTGCTGTGGCGGGTGATAAATTGTCCAATAGTAAAGAAAACAGCGATTTTTCAAATGCCAAAACCATTATTCAAAAGTGTCCATGGCTTATTGTGCCAATAATTCTTTCCTTGAACAAATATGTTGCCCGCTAAAAATCTTTCTCTCCCGGGCGAAAACACCAAAGCGGATGCTAAGAGGAATTGCTGGTGAAATATAGCGAAAGAGCATTTTTTTTAAGAACTTGCAAGAAAAATTGTCTTTCTGTGGTTTTTTTATATCCTCATATAAACAATTCAGTTTCATTTCAAATTACCCTCTCCGGACAGCAGTTTGCCATCCAATCTTGAACTTTTCACCCAAATAGGAATTATTCCACTGGGATCAATTGAGGTGATTTCGATTTTGAAAGAGTCCTCAATGTTCGGTCAAAACGTGCAAAGCCTCAAATTTTCCTCTGTTCAGCAGAAACCATTTGGGAGACAGCAGAGAGAAAAAACAGTGAGTTCAACAAAAATCGGCACGAGGTGATAAAATAGAGGCCCCAAGAGCCAATTTTCCCCAATAAGATTCCTCCGTGTGCGTGTCTAAGTCAATTGAATGGGTTTCTTCTCTTGAATTAATCAAATGATTTTCACCGAAAAGACAAAAAAAAAACAGTCAAGAGAAGTTGAAACAGAGAAGTAATAAAGTATGAGACGGAAAAAATGTCCTAATCAAATTTATGACTAACCATTTGGAATGTTATATATTTCTCAATATAAATTTATATTCAGTTGAGCGGAAGGCATAGAGACAAGAAACAAGAATGAATATATTGGTGTAGAGTGACAGAGTTTTCGAAGAGACCCAAGAAAAAAAAACATCCATCCATACCAAAGAGATGAAGCGAGAGAGAGAGAGAAGCCAAAGTCAGTCAGAATAATTAATTACATCATTATTTTTATAGATGATCTTGAAGAAATATCAAATTACGCTAAAATATATATTTAAATTTTATTACAATCGCGCGCGGCTTCATTCTGTGTGATGTAGATAAATTAAATTTGACAGACATTTTACCGAAATCTTGTATGTCGCCTCCAAATTATGCCATGAAAATCAGATAAAACAAGCAAATCGATTTAAGCTTTATGACAAAGACACAAGTTTCAAATAAATTTTCGGGGCAACCTACAAAGATGCCAGAGTTGAGATTGAAGGAGATTTACCCAACAACACACATTCCCCAACAGATTTATACGCACGTGTGGCACTTTTTCGGTGGGATGAGAATTCAACACAGACAGTGAGTTATGATGCTTGAGGTAACTGTTGATAGAAAATCAGCTAAACGACAAGGAATGTTAGTCAGAAAGCGCCGAGAGCGCCAGATTTAGTAATAAAATAAGGAAAATTGCTTAATAATCGCCTAAATATAGACAACTTTGTTCAAGATTCGCCTAAAGATATGCAACATTGCTCGAGAATTGCCTAAAAACAAGCGAAATTGTTCAAGAATCGCCCAAATATAGACAATTTTGTTTAAAAACCGCCTAAATGTAGGCAATATTGTTCAAGATTCGTTAAATTGGCAACAGTTCAAGATTCGCCAAAATGTAATCTACATTCTTCAAAAAGTAAGCCTAATTCTGGACAAAATAGTTCGTAATTGGCCTAAAAAAGGAAAAAAACGCTCAAGAATCGACTGAATATAGACAATATAGTTCAAAAATCGCCAAAAAATAGGCAAATTTACTCAAAAATCGTACAAATATATGAATGTCTGTTGAATATTCACTAAAAATAGGCAATATTGTTCAAGATTCGCCAAAGTATAGGCAAAATTGTTCAAGATTTGCTTAAGAATACACCAAATTGCTCAAGAAGCGCCTAAGGCGCCTAAGTATACACAACACTTTTAGTTCAATAATCTCCTGAAAATAGGCAAATTTACTCAAAGAATCATCTAAAAAAGGCAACAATATTCAAGTTTCGCCTAAATATAGCCAATATGGTTCAAGAATCGCCTAAAAATAGGTAAAATTGCTCAAGAAACGCCCAAATATAAACAAGTCCGTAAAAAATTTCCTAAATGTAGGCAAAATTTGCTCAAGAATCTCCCAAATATATGAAAAACTTTTGTATATTCAAAGATTCGCCTAAATATAGGCAAAGTTGTTCAAGATTTGCTAAAGAATATACAAAATTGCATTAATTCTCCTGAAAATAGGAAAATTTTCTCAAAGAATCGCCTAAAAATAGGCAAAATTGCTCAAGAAACGCCTAAAGTTCAACAATTCAGCGTAAAACTTTCCTAAATCGCAATAAAAAGTAAAGACATTTTTTATTACCATCAAAGATCCCAATAAATTGCTGTTTAGTGTAGAATTTTTCAGTGGATCAAGTGATTCGATCCTCCATTGCCATGTCTTTCGAAAAAAAAACATATACCCACAGAGAATGAATCAAGAGAGTCAGTTATTGGAGATTTAATGTTGAGATTTTGCCTCGAATTGACATACAAGCGATAAATATAAATTTTATTTATGGAAAAATAGTTTGTAAATTTTAATTAAGTGTCACTCTCTCTGCTCGTGTCAACGTGGTTGGGGAATTTAAAAAGAAACATCTCAAAAGAGCCAATTTGTTAATCAACAAGAAGGTTTTCCCATAAAATGCTTCTTGTGCAATAAATTAAATTTTTCCCTCCTCGGATCAGACGGTTTTTCAGTGAGAAGAGGATGTCTAATTTGAATTTGTGAAAATGATGTCTTGTAATTATTTACAACGGCGTATACAGCGTCATTTCCGTGAAATGATCACACACGATATACCGACTGTTTGTCCATCATTAGCCTGACTTGACTGACACATGAGAGCGTAGAAAATCAAAGTTGTTTATACTCCTGTGAGGAAAATAAATGATTCTTCCGTGGCGGCGGGGGCGCTCCTTGAAGATTCCGTCTGCGGCTGTTTATTTAAGCCCAAAGACTCTCCGCGGCGTGAGCGAGTGGGTGGGCGGCCACTTTTCCTCCCTTGAAGTCTCTCTCTCTCTCGCTTTCCCGCGCGCGGGAAAATACTGTCCGAAGTCAAAAATACCCAAAACCAACACATATAGGTTACTTATTAATTACCACTTGACGACGCCTGAAGAGGCCGCCAAGAGTGGAGATGAAAAACACGGCCCAGCACGCGAGAGGAAATCTCTCTCCTGGAAATTGGGGAATTATTATGATTACGATGTGATGAAATGTTTGACACGATAATTATTAAAGTTGTATATATTTAAAATGTGTGGCCCATTCTTCACATCAGAGGCCTCAGCTGTGTTGCTTATAAAATGCTCATTTCTGAAGAGATACTTTCCGCGCCGAGAGATTGCCTTTGACTGATTAATTCACTGCTGAATGATACACTTCACAGATGTAATTGAGAAGTTGAAACGTGTTTAAAATTATATTTCGTGGAATTCCACCTCTAAAGGAGGATCACTTTTCTTATATTCATTTTCACGCTTCGCTCAAACCCATGATTTATGAGGGATTTTTCATTCACAGGAAGTTACAAGAATTCTAGGAAGTGATTCTTTGCAT
>CAKKOB020002889.1:0-10826 GCA_918844115.2 Phlebotomus perniciosus
TTCTAAGGATTTATATGAAAGCTTTCTAAAGCTGTTTGAGAAAGCTTTCTAAAGCTGTTTATGAAAGCTTTCTAAAACTGTTTGAGAAATCTTTCTAAAATTGTTTGAAAAGTCTTCTAAAACTTAAAAAAAGCTTTCTAAACGAAAGCTTAAGAAAGCCTTCTAAGGCTTTATATGAAAGCCTTCTAAAGTTGTTGAATAAAGCTTTCTAAAGTTGTTGAATAAAGCTTTCTTAAGCTGTTTAAGAAAGCTTTCTACAGTTGTTTATAAAAGCCTTCTAAAACTTTAAAAAAGCTTTATAAAGCTGTTTAAGAAAATCTGCAAAAGCTCTTTAGAATTTTCAAAAGCTTAGCAAGAACTTCGTAAGCTCTCAAATGTCCGAAAGCTTTACAATTTCTGCAGAGCTTTACAGCAACTTAAGATAGCTTATTGAACTATTGAACTTTTGTAAAAGTTCGGAAATTTATTTAGATCTCCTGAAAGTTTTTAAAAACTTAAAAGCTCTTGATATTTTTTGGATGCTTTCATTCCACTTCCTCAAATTCTCATGCACTTCCATTGAAATGTACACCACTTCTGATCATAATATCTCCCCCTTGATTTAAACACTAACTTAAGGAAAATTCATAAGCTGAGCTCTAATTTTAATATTCTCCTTGGCAGATATAGGGCCTAATTCAATTGGAAGTTATATATAGTGCCTCATCAAGGCGCAGTAATTGCTCAGTTCAAAGTAAACACGTGACGTCTTTAGATTTTACACCCTTATTTCTTCAATTATGAAAATATACCCAAAGATATGTATAGAGGGTGCATCGTATTCCGACTGCAGATGTTGCAACATGCTATTGAATGATGATGAGGTGTAGCGGTGAGAGCATATGATAAGTTGACTGATGATGATATGGCATATTCTGAAGGAGATTGTATAGACGAAAATCATCGGCTCGTCACGGTGCAAGTCATTCTAATTTAATGCTCGCTACCGCAAAACCCGCGCGAGGGGCCATTAAACGCGAGACCACCTTATCAGTCTGACTCCCTGAGTTAAATTCCATTTTATAGGGCATTTTATGTCATTGCCCGAGTCACCCGTTACCCCTGCGCTCGGTTTAATGTGTGTAAGCATTATTTTATTATTTTGTTGGGCAATATTATATAAACACATTTATCCTCAGGAATCCGCATATGAGAGGATATATCGTAAAATTTCCCACCATGCGAGGAATGAGGGAATTTTTTGCTTAACAACCCCGGGGGTTGGTAACACTGGCAGATTCTCGGGGAGTCTGTCCTGGCGATTGAGAATATTTCGCGCAGTGGTTGAGTGACAATTTTTGGTATTAAAACACTCTCATGGCAATAAACGCTGGTAGCTCTGAACTTTCCCATAAACATTTGCGGATGAGAGTCCTCATGCAGATGAGATCTCCTTGTCATCATTTTAATCACCATAAAATTTATAATTCACGCCCAATGAAATTCCCCATTGTCTGGGCCTCATTAATACGCCCGAGAGATTCATCTCTGGTTGCGCCATGGGTATTTCGGGTGGTCGGATGGCAATCTTGAGTTATTAATAAGAAAAGCATTATATTGACATTGTTGGCATGGAAGTTTTCACCACGTTGCATGAGAGTATCAAAAGTTTAATTTTAAAGCGATTACCAAAAACATTTTATGTTCGCCCATTTCGAGATTGTTGCATTTCAGCGGAACTCACGGTGGTGGGAGATTAAAATTTGTATAAATATCATAAAACTTCTGCATCGTGTCTTTTGTCCATCGGCAGCTGAAGAATTTTTTCCGGTGGGGTGGGGGAGGCTCTGAGGAGATGTATGAGACATTTTATTGCCATAACATCGCGCCCAGAAAAAAAAAGAGGCATAGGAACAAATTTTATGGCAATAAAGTTGCTGGTGTTGGCAAAATTTACCACCCACACCCGCATCGTCTTTTATTGAGCGATGAAATTAAAGATTATACGACTGGAGACATTGCGCCTCCCCCCCCTCCGGATAAATTATGCGTGAGATTTAGCATTTTAAACAGATTCTTCCATCAATAAAAAATATTTATAAAATGCAAATCAAATTCGATCAATTTGTCGCAATTAGAATTTCAATACACTGGCGCCCGGAGGCTTCTATTTTGCTTCTTCGGAGGACAATTGCCCGAGAAATTATTCATAAACATCTCTCTCTCTCTCTCTCTTGTATTAAGTCCAAAATTGGGGGATTATTTCTTCGGTCTGGTAAACAATCCGCAAATCGAACCCATCGATGAGATTCAAAATCATATTAAAATAATTGCACAATAAAGCGAAATATTAAATGCATCGCGCGGCGAAAAAAGGAAAATTTGCGGAAAAACCGCACAGTTTAAAATAGGCAAAATTCAATTATTAGTAATTGATGTTAAAATATACAAAGTGGTATTTTGGCGCCATCAATCGAATGCAAATTAGACCAATAATCAATTAACTTTTCCGCTCCAACTCATCATTCATTTGGTGAAATGTTTTTTTTTTTAGTTGCTGCCAACCCCTCAGTTTGAAATTGATTTTTTGAAAAACCAAAAAAATAGATATGTGGGTGGGATTTGGCCCCCCACCCCCAAACTGAATGGGTTTATGAAAGCCAATATAATTCCACCTGAGCAAATAATTAAGCCACATTTTGGAACATGCATCAAATTCATACCAAATGAATTCGGTCTCGTGGAATAAAAGTTAAATTTCACAATAATGCCACTTTCATTATGAGCTTTTCAATTATAAAATGGATATTACGTATACTCGACACAAAACCAACCCCGTCATGGTTTGAGGAACTTTCTCTCACTGTCATTTACAGATTTTCCATTGGAAATTTTCCTGATGAAAGGGTTGTGTGGAGGGTTTCCGTATTGGAAGTAGTTTTTTTCTGGTTGCTTTGAAAAATCATCGAGGCTCCACTCAAAAAATTTTAATCACGAAAAGCAATTTCCATCAAAGACATGGGATATTATAAAAAAAAATTTATTCCTTTGAAAATCATTTCATTTTGATAATTTTAAAATATTCATTCAATTCGCTGTGCTTTCGGGTTTTTAAGCGCTGCGCTCGAGCCAATAAACTTATTCCCCCATGAAAATCGCCACTTAAACAATACGACAGGGACAATTTTACGATTTTCCACGATGTTGCATCTGGGAGTGAGTGAATAAAAATTTAAAAGTTTATTTTAAATATTATTGACATACAGTTTGACAGTGCCGGGGAGCGAAAAGGGAAAAAAATTTATGGGTGAATGTAAAAATTTTCAATCAAAACGCGCACCCCCCCCTCCCCCCCCGCCTCTCGGGAAAAATTGTTCACGTATCCAATATTTTTCCCCAACTTCTGTGTGTATCTTCTTGAGGATGGTGCGGAAAATGCGAGAGACAGAGTGACGAAGAAATGGTTTTCCTCGCTCCATAAATTCCATCATTCACTTCTGTGCATGCGTAACATCATATCATGCCAAATACCATTCCTCATCGTCTTTTTTTTCCCTGCCAGCACAGATTTCCCTCGATATTTCCATTCGACAGAGTCACTTTTGTGTGCCACACATTCCGAAGCCTTTCCCCCACCCCCACCAATGCGCCCAATTCATGGAAACACAGTGAATGATTCACGGGGAAAAATGCGTGATAAAAGCCCAACTGTGGGTGGCTGGAAAAAAAAGTTCTAGTATTCGATATGCATTCGCGCTGAGAGTATAAAAGAGTGTAAAAATTCTAACGGTACGACAGCGATTCTCGCGTGGCAATTTCGTTGACAATGCATAAAAACGGGGTGAAACAGGAGGAGAAAATAATAAAAATCATATGCCAAAATAAATAAAAAGAGAAAATGTGTGATATCAAATCGAACAGGCATCCATTTATATGCATAACACGCGCAAGAACTTGATGGATGGTGCAGAAAGATGGAGCACACTCAGTGGTGAATCCTCTCTCTCTCTTTTGCCAAGAAATTGACTTTGATGTAGTGCGATTTTTCAATTATGACGTCTCCTGATTTATCTGATAATTTTCTTATCAATTTCTCCCTTGGTGATAACCATTTTCTCCCGCAGATTTTTCACCCAGTGAACTCCACGCGCTGAAAAATGTTCAACACTTTGGAGCTCGTTGTGGAAAGTGATGGAATAGATCACGTGTGTCGGTGGAATGATGGGAAGATTGAGAATTTTACTACACACACTTTCACCATTTATTCAGGATTTCTTTGCCATGGAGGTTTTCCAATTTTGTCCCAGTAAATAGAATTCGAGATTCAATGTTTTATAACCTCTTATTATAGTCTTCAATCAATTTTGACTACCTACGAATTTTAATATTATAAAAATAACTATTATATATACATACATTGCTTATTAAATTCATGAATATTTGTATTAAAAGTCGTTATTTTTAGTGAATAAAAGTCTAGGGGAGAAAAGGACTATTTAAGCGGGAAGCTGAAGTAACCAACAGTATTTTGTCGTCATTGCTTCGATTGTTCGTTCTCAAAGTTTGTTCGTCGTTGCTTCGATTGTTCGTTAGCTAAGTTTGTTCGATCGTTGCTTCGATTGTTCGTTCTCAAAGTTTGTTTATCGTTGCTTCGATATTGTTCGTTCTCAAAGTTTGTTCGTCGTTGCTTTGATTGTTCGTTCGCTAAGTTTGTTCGTCGTTGCTTCGATTCTTCGTTCGCTAAGTTTGTTCGTCGTTGCTTCGATTGTTCGTTCGCTAAGTTTGTTCGTCGTTGCTTCGATTGTTCGTTCTCAAAGTTTGTTCGTCGTTGCTTCGATTATTCGTTCTCAAAGTTTGTTCGTCGTTGCTTCGATTGTTCGTTCTCAAAGTTTGTTCATCATTGCTTCGATATTGTTCGTTCTCAAAGTTTGTTCGTCGATGCTTCGATTGTTCGTTCGCTAAGTTTGTTCGTCGTTGCTTCGATTATTCGTTCGCTTGGGTTAATCATAGTTTATTTTGAAGCAAAACCTAGATAGTCTAACTAAATCGTTTAGTTACGAACAAGGTTATGAAGCTAAGAAACTATCGCAAAAACGGCGACGGACGCAAAGTATTGAAATGATTATGTATCATACCCATTTTCTATCGTATATTTCTTCTAATTTCGTTAAAACAATCTTCCTAATCCCTCGAAGCTCGACCAGCATTCCCCAAGTTCTTCGCCCCTCAGTCATGCCGTGTGAAATGGGGAAGCAGACGTAAGTGGATGAGACGGAAATTGCATTAGTTGCGGAGGATAAAAAGAATGCTAATCTAAAATGAAAGTGATCCACACTAATAATTGTGAGTGGTGAAAATTCCTTCTCCTCCCCAATTCACTGTCATCCTCGTCTCTTGCCATTCTCATCATCGTTTCACAGGCAAGGACGATGAGGAGGGGGTGGATGGTGTCTTCATGGTAACATCATCATGCTGATGCTCTTCCACCATGATGTATATCAAATTATGTGAAAATGCATATGGGAACTATTACCCGAAAAAAAGGAGAAACATGTCCATCATATACTCTGGGTAGAACACACAGTGTTCTTGGGAGAAAATCAACGAGTTCTTCCTCCTCCGGTATCACATGAGGCAACTTATATGGGGAAAAGTTGATGAGAACACATTTTCTATATGAAATATTTATGTATGACCGAAAACTTTTCCTCCATACCGAAAAATATACACCCACTATGTAGCAGAAATTCTTCATTGTCGCCATCGTGGTGGGAAGTGATCCCCTTCTTAAGCAACATCACTCCAATATCGCATTGAAACGTGTAAGAACATTAGAGGAAAGAAACACCAACAACCATTGACGATAGAGTGGAATATTATAGTGACATCCTCTCTATCGCATTTACACTCATAGAAAACATAAAGACTCATGCATCACAAAACAGAAGAGATATTTCACTCTATTTGACTGCATTTCCCCTGAGTGTATGAGTTGTACAACTAAAACTCACCCCCCCCCCCGCATCCTCGTGGGTGGTTTTTGTGGGGGCGGTGAAACTTGAGCTTAAACTTAAAGTGAAATTTCGTGCCACCCTGACAAAACTGTACAAAATATCATCAGTTAAAATTACTAATTTCAATAATGAACAGCAGACTTTGCACATATAATAGCCAATGAGGAGAGCATCTAAATTTCATAAAGTCACTAATTCTCTCGCAGCAATATGTAACATGAGTCGTGGAAAGTGGAGGGTATGGTATAAATTATTCAATCCATCAGAATTTGTGCACCTTGAAATATATAATCAAGATGCACAATTATGATCCCTTCTTTATTAATGCAAATGGCAAGAATTTAATTGAGAACTTCAGCTACTTATATACATATCACAGCGTGGAATAACTACTTATGGACACTTGCGGTTATTATTGAATCTTGGTAAAATTTTGCATGCCGTTGGTCTGACCTTTCTGTAAATCCAGGTGATTTTTTCCCGAATCACTAGAACCCACCTAAAAGATGCACTTTTATGACAATGAAAAATTCACCCAATTAATGCACATATTCCGATTGATTTGAGGTGGTCATAAGTGGTGAATCTACCCTAATTAATATCTATCTCTTAGTGGAACTTCATGGTTTGAATTCCACATTCAATATGGATAAGAAAAAGGAATTAGCCATACGAGTTACCAAAAAATAACTTTATAGCGCTATCTTAATTTAAATATACATATTTCATTTTCAAACTAATTATTAAATGCAAATTCCATGAGTTGGCTAAAAGTGTCCCCCACAAATAAACAAGTGACTCCATTTCTCACAGTTTTTCTGCCACGTGAAAAGTCAAGGAAAAATCCAAAACTGGTGGGGAAAAACTTTAAATGACTTTTAATTAAAATGACTCATATTTTTCATTTTCTCGCTGTCCAGGCGTCTTTTATTCACATCTTATGCGATATAAAAACGGAATAGGGTGGGACAAATATATGAGGGGGTGGGTGGTAAAAACGGAAAGACTCATGAGTGAAAATATGAAGATTTATTAAATCAATAATGGAGCTCGAGTTATATCTGGCTGATGACCCCCCAGCAGCATTTTAGTGTCATTTTTGGTGAAAAGTTTGCTGCATGCAGGAGAATGATGAGGGAATTGTGAGGGAATTTGTCACACTTCAGTCACAGTCATTTCTCCCTTGAGACCTCCCCAGCAGGGTGAGAGAGATCATGGATGGGAGTGCATGCAGCTTCTTGTGCATCCATAGAACTCTTTCATCCTAGAGATGGAGCAACTGAATGTGTCTGAAAATTATTCATCATAGCGCTTGGGAGCGGGTCTTCCGCCTCGGAAGAAAAGTGTTTTGTTATAGTGAGAGAGAGTATAAAGAAAAATCACTGGGCGAATGTGTGACATATTTTGACATTGAGAAGATTTATCTATAAATAAAGATATATAAATCATTATTTTTCCTCTCGAGGGTTAATGTAATTTATGTGTTATTCCTACCATCGGCACCAGTCACTGGTATCATGTCCCATTCTTGCCATCTCAAGTATCCAATTTGTGTCAATTGTTTCAATTTTCGTCTTAATTCATGGTGACACAGTGAAATCCGAACCACATCAATATTAAATATTTTATTCTCATTTTTTTTTGCCTCCCCAATCTTTCTGCTTTTCTTGGAGGAAGAAAAATCTCACCAAGTGCTATATGTTGTGGGTAAAATGGGAAAATTCTTTTCTTTGCCTTTTATTTCTCATATTCTCAATATTGTGTCATCTTCCTCTCTTGTGCAAATGATTTATGGGCGGATTTCATTTAGACACGACAATTTAATAGAGTTTTTCATGCTTCTTCTCCATTCCTTCTTTTTTATACTATATCCAACCCACAGTGATTTCCTTGGCAGCGCCCAGGAGGATAGAAAAAAAAACGTCCATTCCTCCCCCATCAGATACCAAAAATAACCTCATCGTGAAAACCACTCGATAGCATCGTGTTTATTTATGTGTGGATGATTTTGAAAATTCAATCACGGAGAAACACGATTAATGAGCAAAGTATAATTAATTTAGTCAGAAAATTGATTTATGATGTGCCGAGTATCGGATGACCATCGAAAAACCACCTCCCAGGCAGACCAGAACAGCCCCTTCGTTCTGGGGGTGGAAAATCTCATCTGGCATTCCGAGGAGCGAATAAATTGAGACAGAGAACAAATATCCAGCAAAGGGGATTTAAAGTAAGGAGAAATGTATCTGAAAAGGAATTTTAGGAAGATGGTTATTATCATATTTTGAAGTTGAATTTTTCCAAATTCTCAATTATTTGCTAAAAGAAGAAATAAACTGAAATTCCTGAATAATTTTTCGTATATTTCTCTGAAATGCATGAATTGTAAGCCCCCTGGCAAACAGAGAGTGTCTGATGAGGGTGAAATGACTCCTGTATGGAATTTCATTAGAATGGAGGTCAGTTTCTGTGAAAGAAAATCACGATAGAGAGCACATTAATTTCCCCGGAAAACCACGTAATTTTATCGCGAGAAGAAGAATATATAATGGAATATTACAATTACAATTTTCCATTACAGTATATCAACTATTCTATACAGTTTTCCCTCCCAAGGATTTATCAATGATAAGAATTCTTTCTTCCAAGAAAAATGACCATTTTATTTCAAATGATAAACGCCCTTAATGAAAATTCCATAAAAAAAACCCTTATTTCCGTAATTCCTTTTCTCTCCTTGTAAATTAATTTAGAATTGTTATCTAACTAGTGCATAATAATAAAAATCTCTTTTCACCATGCAACTGACAAAAACCTCATATGTGGTGGAAATGCTCTCGGGAAAACTTTATTAATTCCGCAGTGAGTAAATAAACCACGAAAAAAAAATTCTGTATAAATTTTTCCATCGTGTCCCATGGCATTTTCACAGTTGGGGTAGAAAATCCCAGTTTGACTTCCCTGTGACCATTTTTGTCTGCATGTTTTTTCCGCGGTTTGGTGAGAAACTCCTCGAAATAATGCAGTGCATCGTCTCCACTTTTAACAAACATCACACGCGCGACCTCCGTTAGGCTCTGGATGTGAGGGTGGGTGGGTTGAAAAACACCCCCCAAATGAAAACACACACCAATGGGGGTGTGGGCCTTTTCCAAACAAGTGTAATATATTAATGTCAGAAAACGTGCTCAAAACATGCAAATAGAACGTGATTTGACGATATGATTAATGTAATTATGGCACGAATCTTGTCTATGCTTTTTTATCCACGACTTTTTACACGTCACTGTGTGTTTTGAATTTCAAAATCGTGTTATCTTATCTTCCTCAAAGCACGAAGATGACCCAGGATTTTTCTATAAGGAGAAACTAATTAAAATATTACACAAAGATTCTGTTTAGCATTAGATTCCCAAGACAAGGAATTAAGAAGTGTTTATTTCGCGATTCTTTAAACTGAGAGTCACACAACTATAAAATGATTTCTCTAAAGGGTTCTTTCTTTAAATTTAAAAAAAAAATCTTTTAAATTACCTTAAACTAACACATAAACCTTATACTGAGCGTAACTTTAAATAGATTACTTTAAATATGATAAACAGTAGATGACCTGAACAGAAGATTCCTTACAATTTTTCAGAAGGATAAAGTTTGCCGGAAACTCAGTATATGTTCTCACTAAGCATCCCTCATCATTTATACATCCCATGGAGCTCCACCTTCCGAGATATTGTTATAACAAGATGGGAACTAATGAAGGATTAAAGTTTTCTCAGGTGAAAAAGTTACTTTTGAAGTCTCATGTGTGCGAAAGCTGAAGCAACAATGAGAGTGTTGGGGGCGATAAGGGAAGTTCATCTCGTTGAGATTGGCTGCTCTCAGTGGGTGCCATCATGGGTGATGTAATAGTTGGGTATAGGGAACAATGCTCCAACGGGGATAAAGTGAAGGATACAGTGATAATTGTGAAGCCACACATCAAATAATCTCAATCTAATCTGTTGGAGCTTTTTGCGCCTCGGCATCCACGGGGTGACTCCTTAATGAATAAATTCAAAGGAGGAGGGAGAAAGAGAGCCTTTTGAGCTGGAGCTCCTGGGGTTGACTCGGCAAACCAAAATCACAGCCATTCTTCTCCACCGGAGCTCACACACGACCCATTCAATGTCTTAATTACAGATTGACTCTCTCTCGCACGACCCACCCGACAAGGGGGTGTTAATGAAGGCCCCCGAAAGCTTCGCACTGCGTGTTTGTCAGGATAGGTGGGTGGGGGGGCTTCCACATAGCGATGAAAAGAATACTTTATTGCAAGTTTCGGCTCCCCCGCCGCCCTCTACCTCGAAAATATATATTTCCACATCCCCATTGTGGGTGCCTTCCTCTCTGGCTCTGTTGCGGAGGAAATGTACTCGACACATAGGGGTAAATTATAAACAGCCACCCACACGCGAGGTGGATTTATGAGTGTGAAAATGGTGACACAATCTGTTCAAATCACACAAAATTACACTTTCAGCGTGGAATGTTAATAAGTTATGCACATATATAGCGGCAACAATAGATGGCAAATGGTTGCGAGAGAAATCTTCGCATCTACGCCTCTGAGGTTTGAGGCTCACAATTCTATATACGTGGGGTAGCGCAATGTTGAAACACCGACAATTTCCTCCATCCCAGCAGCTCCAGCCTCTTGCCATATTACACACCTTTTCTCTATTATTCCCAAGACACGATTTCATAGTTGACATACATGTTCGCCTTTTCTTTCTTCTCGCTTCCACACACTCACGACCGGGAAACGCACGTCACACATTGGGGGTGGTCGTTGGC
>CAKKOB020002890.1:0-10822 GCA_918844115.2 Phlebotomus perniciosus
AAAATGTACTTTTTATTTAAATTAGTAAGAGCCATTAAATTAGTAAAGAACAGTTTTGAGGAGAAAATTATGCAATTTTTCCGTATAGTGTTTTAAAAACTATAAAATCACATTTATTAAAACTTAATCAAAATCTTTAAATCATTATAGCTTTTGAATGAACTTCTGAACTTCTGATTTTTTTTCGCTCATCTCATTAGAAGCAGAAGAGAAATAATGAATCTCTGCATTGAATCGTCTATTGCTTATGCAAATACATATCTTGGGCACCGTGAAAAAAGACAATGAGATAAATCGGCGAGAGAAAATGTCATTTCCAGTCTTGTTCGATGGAGATGCAAATTCTTTAATGCTCTCCTGTATTGAAAGTCATGAAGAATCACCCTCGAGTCCTCTATTGACACAATTAATCATTCAAATGAGACCAGAATGCCTCACGGAAAGAATAATTGGAATGTTGTGGCGGATCGTTCTCCCTCAACTCAATTGAAAGGTAAATTCTCCTCCATGCCAGAACCATTGGAGAAAATTTATTTCATTAGCCACTGATTGGAATGAAATTTTCATTATGGCATTTTGAGAAAAAGCGAGATTGGGAGAAAAAGAATGTCCTCAATTGGCTCCCATATGAACTTAATGGGATGATTTATTCTGAGAAATCAAGTATCGCAAAAAGATTTGAAAATTCAATTTTGAAATTAGAAGAATTCTGTGGCTTGTTTTTCTCAAATACCTCGCCAAGTGATTGGAAATAAAAAGAAATAAAGTACGATACAATGAAAACACCTTAAACTTTCACATATTAGCATTTTCTCTTCTGAAATTCTCAACATATAAGCCGCTTAGAGTGCGAGGAACTTTCAAAGAAGTACGAAGGGACTTTCTTGAACGCCTTGAGGTATGTCTTTATAGACAGAAATTTATAATTGCATGTTTTTCAAGAGACACTCCGTGTGATAACTTTGACGCGAAATCGCCATCATCAAACAAGTTGAAAGGATGATGGTGGAACATCAAAGGTGAAAAAGAACTCAAGAAAATTTTCCTCCAATGGCCAGAGTGGAAAGGATGGTGGATACATCGGCGCAGAATAATTTGTAGAGGCTGGAAATTATGTTATTTAATCTGAAAGTGTGTTTCGGTAATTCAATAAAACAGATTCAAAAAGTCTAAAACATAAGAATCGGTTAGTTTTGATCCATTCGGTTGATCTGATCTAATGGATGATATCCATATTCCATGGAGATAAGATTTTCTTCGAAAAAATAAGAATTTGCATATTTAAATTGGTCTTGAGTTTTTGGTCAGTTCAGTAAAATATTAAATTTGCTAAATAAAATATTCAATGTGGCCAGGTTAAAAATCAAATTTGGGACGTCTAATAAGCGCTTCGCGCTCAAATAATACTATAAGAACTATTCACAACGCTCCTCTTAAAAGCGCTTTGTGTTCAAACAATATTGTAAAACATCCTCCAAGCAGTTCTAAGAGGCGCTTCGCGCTCAAAAAATAATTGAAAAACACCTCCAAGCACTTCTAATGAGCGTCTCACACTACAAGAATACTAGGAAATATCCCCCAAGCTCTGTTAATGATCGTTTACGCTAAAGCGAAACTAAGAAACATTTTTCTCCTCCAAAGTACTTCTAAGAAACGCTTTACACTCAAGCAATATTCAAAACACCCACAAGATCGTCTAATGAGCGCTTCGCGCTAAAAAAAATATTGAAAAAAACCTCCAAGCACTTCTAATGAGCCGTTTGCGCCCAAGAATTGTTATAAAACAGCCACTAAACTCTTATAATAGGCGCTTCGCGCTCAAGAGTAATTGAAAAAAATAACCTAAGCACTTCGAATGAGCGCTTCGCGCTCAAGAATTTCATAGAAAAAATCCCTTATTCTTTGGGCGCTTCGCGCACAAAGAATAATACGAAATATCCACACGTTTATCTAATGCCTTTTTCTAAAATTTCAAATATGATTTCTACGTTTTTTACTGACCAAATTTTTTTTTTTTTGTTGTCAAAAGTTTTTTTTTTTTTTCATTTAAATGCAGTTAAATTCGATTCCAATATGCTATTTGGGAGTCTTGAAAGGCAGATCGGTACTCCGAGTGAACCTTAATCGCACTCTTATTTACCCCTGCTGGAAAAACTAATATCTGATGTTTATATTTTTAATTATGGGACCAAAACTGAAATATTTTTAGCTTTTCCTTGTTTTCACTCTTCTCGTTCTCCTACAACAAATAATACAGCAGCTTTTCCAACTTTCCCCTAACTAACCCATCCTGATTCAAGAAGGATCCAGTTTTGAATTTTATATACATATGTACATCCTCAAGAAAATTCATCCTCAGTTCATTCAAAACCAAAATCAAACTTTACGCGGCATTTGATTTTTTTTACCGCCTCCGGAAACTTAACAACGCACATGTCCATTTAGCAGTGGCAAATTCTGCCTCATCAGTGATTCTTTTGCCAACCAAACTTACATACATATCGTTTTTAATGATTTCCCCACAGTGTGCTTTCACGACGTGAAATTGAATCTTTTTTACCACAAAACGCGGGAAGAGCTTTCCCGCCCTCACCTTTGCTCATCTTCGGCAAAAGGAAAAAAAAGGAGAAGCTGGCAAAAAAATAGACGATTAAAAGGTAACTTTCTTCAGTGGAATATTTTATTTCTTTTCATTTCACAAGCTCAAAAAAAATTAATATAATGAAGAAAGTGGGAATAAAGAGGGAAGTTCCAAGGTAGTCTTCTTTTGCTCTTCGTTCGGTGTTTGTAGAAAGAAAAAAACATGAGAAAAATCTCTTCCTAAATACTTAATTTTTTTGCACTCTCGCGGAATTTGCCGGGGAAAAGGGGGTGAGTAGGAGGAAATGGAGTTGTCATAGGAAAAGCTCTCCGTTAAATCGATCATTCAACTTGAGAGGACGCACTCAAAAATCTTCTTTAGAGATTTCTCCTTACAAATATGTCGCAACAAATAACTCAATTTCACATCATGCTTTTCTCCTTGAGGAATCATGATGGTCATCAACCTGTTGGGGAGCTTATTAATTTCTTTAACACACCCACTCCCCCCTCTTAGGGGTGGTTGGGTTCTAAGGAAATCACTGAGAGAAAAATTATACATTCAGCAAACACTGCGAGGTTAAAATTCTTCCCAAAAGAAAAAAAATCCTTTCAATCTCACAAGAGAATGATATATAAATCATCTGGGCGGGGAGGATGGAGTGGCTGGATGAGGGGGAGGCCCAGCAGAATGCCGGTGGTGAGATGTGACGCGAGGGGAGTGCTCGAGGATGGAACAGCATCAATTAGAAAATTATTAATTCATATCCCTCTCGTATTTCCGTTGGACACAGAGCTGAGATGAGATTCTCGAGCATCCTCGCCCCATCATGGCGTTCTATTTTATGTGCCTTCCAGGGGGTTTTGGAGGGGGGTGGGGCGCCTCAACTTTTAAAAATGACTCTGAGCCGCGGGGTGGAGAAAAAGCACACAAGAGTGCGAGTGAGATGGCAAATGGGGGGTGGAAAAGTGATAGGAAAAGCTCTCTGGCCGATGCAAAAAGGGTCCGCCCAACATTTTCTTCCCCCATCCAGACTCCCCCCGTGAAGGCGCTCTCCTCTGGCCACATTCCGGGAGCGGATTAATTATGAAAATCTTATTAAAACTCAACGGTAACGGCATAAAAGTTGGTGCGCTCGAGGTAATTACGAAGTTTGAATCGTTCTTCTTCACGCGGCCGCCCTTCGGAACATTCCATCCCACTCCTGGCCATGGCTTTCTCGTCAAGTATCTTTATTGCTTCTCTGTCCTCACCCACTCCCACCCAGTACTCTTTCTCGAGCCCACCCCCCAAAAACATGTTTATGATGTGACACGAAAAAGACTTTTCATGAATTCATCTCCCCCGCGTGCTTTGAGCTTTTCTGCCCTCCTGGCAAAACACACGTCACCACCGGCAGGTGGGAAAAGGCATTAGTGAGGAGCCTGAAGACTCTATTTGTCCCCAAAATGGATTCAGTTCTTCACAGCTGGATTTTGGGTGAGTGAAAAGTATCTAAGATTTAGTATCTTAGCAATTAGGGGCAAGAAAAACATTTCTGCTGAAGTATATCTTTAAACGAAAATACAGTAATATAAGTTTATACTTCATCTAGACTTCATATGTCAACTAAGGGATCTAAAAATTGAATAAATAATGTAGATTCCATTAAGTTTTCAGTAGGAATTTAATGAAAATTTTCCAATGAAATATCTAATGGAATTCCCTATGGATTTCCAATGAGAATTCCTGGGAAAGTCAATGAAGTGTAGAACTGTCCAATGGAATTCCTCCGACCTTCATGAAGAACGTTCCAAATGAGATTCTATCCAAAATTTAATGAAATCTATTATGGAGAAATATCGTAAAATCCAGTAGAATTCACATGGATTTCCACGGAAATTTCTGCTGCGCTGTAAAATTTAAAAAATTGTGGCCAATTCTTTCCCAATTATACCCACCTGTAATTTTAATAAATATCAACATTTTCTTTCTTACAACCCTTTAAAATTCTTTTTTATAACATTTTATTAAACTGTTCTATATCCATCATCTCCCCCTTGTACAGAATCCATCTTCTGAAGGTTTTTCACTCATCTAAATTGAATATGACACAAACAACTTCCGCATTATGAACTCGTCAAAGGAGTGTCGAGGTGTTATAGCCAATATCGCACTATACAAGATATATTAAGCTTCACATAATGATGTGCATGGTGCAAAATATCATAGAGAAGATACGCTGAGAAAGTGTTTTCAAAATGATTAGAGAACACGTTTCTCATTCAGCAGACTCTTTAATGAATCTCAGAAGATCAAAGCATTTAAGAATATTTCAAAAGAAATTACCTGTTAGTATAGAAGAAAAACATCTTTATAGAGTTATTTTAACCAATATGGCGTCCGAATCTATCTCTTTAGTCTATAAAAGTCGTTAAATTCAACTGAAACATTAAAGATTCGCTGCAATTTGATAAAGATCTCCTGCAAAATTGTTTTTTCTTCTAAAAATATAACGATTTTCACAGTCAAATGACTGGATCTTTCAGTTTCCCTTGAGCGACAATTTATTTGCTATTGTTGCACTTTGAAGGAGGCAAAAAAAGAGGCACTAGAAAGTGCCTCAGAAACCACGATATTTGAATTGTTGATCACTCCAGACAACATGTCACAATAGAGTCATACTTCCTTGTTTGCCCTCATTTCTCCCAGGGGTTGCATTCCAATGACGCAGGGGTGCAATGTCAGCTCCACGGAACAATGGTGAGGTAATCAAAACGCCCCACCGAGTGGGAAATCCAATACATGAGCCCGGACCAATCAATTTCTCATTTTTAACTGTGATTTCTGAGGTGTTAATTGTGACTTTCTCCTCTTAGCCTTCAACATTCCATCCATGTGATTGACGGACAGCGAGTTCGAGTCCAACGGAATTTCATCTCAGGAAGGGAAATATTTTTTTTTGATATGAAAGGCAAAACGTTTTTACTATTTTTGAGGAATTTCCCTCCCCTGATTCTGGTCCATTGATTTTAGCCCTATTTTTGCATATAATTGACACTTGAATTTCATGGGCGATTGAGAAATTTTTGTGATCAAAGACAAGGGGTGCCTCATATCACTGACGAAGCCCTTGTTACGAGTTTCTCGAATTCTTTAACACTTTAAAATGCTTAAAAATGCTTTAAAATGTTTCAAATATGCTAAATCTCATTAAAAAATCACAAAAATAGATTTTAAAAAATATTTTTAATTTGTTTTAATTAATTTATTTTTATAAATTTGTATAAAAAAATAAAAAAAGGTTAAAAATGCTTTGAGTGGGTTTCACGAAACTTTTCTGAGATGTTTTATTTCCCAGTTTCCTGAAACATTTCTCGAGCCAATCGACTATCAATCCTCCATATTACAGACCCCTTGATCAAAGAGCAAGAAAAAACGCACGCAGATTCCTCGAGCGATATAAAAACGGTAACAATTTCCTTCCAACGAATTAAAAGTGCAATTTACTTAAAATATTCCCATCGCTCGAGTGCTCTGTACACATTTCCATTTTATTGCCAACGACTCTCCCATGGAAATGATTTTTTTTTGCCTTCACTCCTCCATCTGTGGGAATCCTCTGGTTCGCTCTCTGCGTCCTTCCGTCGCCCCAGAAGGAGTACAAAGTCCTCAAGATGAAAGTGCAATCAAATTAATGCAAAACCATTCTCAAAGTAATTAAACCAACCTCTCGGTGGTGCTGAAGATGTTACAACACTCCCGCGTGCGACTTTGGGAGGAGTTCCCAGCTCAAAACGGTTTTCTCTGGGAAAGATTTCACGGGAAAATTGCAAGTAAACCGACTAAATTGGATGCTTAAAGAGCCTCAACTCGTGAAACTTTTCCACATTCATGCTATACTTTTCAAGTGCCTCAAATGGCAAATCTCAACCTGTGTCTCGTCTTTTATGTCGCTTCGGATGGAGGCGTTGTATTCAAAGTTTAATTGAAGTAATCAAATTTTTGATGGAATTACCTTTCCTGCTTTGCACGGGCATGAGAAGATAATGATTCGCTCAAGAGGCAAGGAACTTTCTGAAGGGGTTTCTCCCAAGATATTGTCTGTTTTTTCTTCTCGAAGAATATGAAGAGATAATTACATTAGATGCCATGTTATTTTTTAAATTAGATAAGATACTCTTCATTTTCGTCAAGTTTTCATTTATTTATTTTGGAGCGTTTGGAGATAAGATTTATTCAAATTTTAATACGTGGATTTCTGTTTTGTTCAAGGTTTCGTTAAGTTCAAAGATTATTCTTTACCAATACGAGCAAACTTTATGTCTATAGTAGAGTTTTCGTAATCCGCGCAATTGGGACCCAATTTGACAGAAAAGTCAACTCTGTAATCCGCGAAATTTTTAAAATACCAAACGGTTTTTAGATCGGAATTGGAATAATGTACATCGTATAATGTCGATAGCTTTTATTTTATTGATAAGAGTTGTTCATTTTAATACATAAATGTTGATCAAATTTAACTTTTTCACAAAATAATTGACGAACAAAAAATATTCTTGTACCTACTACATTTTGTAAACAAATAATTTTTGAATGCAATGGCTGAAACCAGCTGAAACGTCACGCGGTTTATGATGAGACCGCGGATTATCGAAACTCTACTGTACCTTATCCATTTCTGACCTTTCACCTTCTTAGAGCTTGATCCAAAAGATTAATAAGAAGATCCTAAAAAGGATTCAAAAGTGTTTCGAAAAAGATTTTGAAGCGCTCAGGATTTGTTTTGCTCTAAAAAGTTTTTAAAAACTTGCATAACCTTAAAATTTTAATGAAGAAACCCTAGAAAGTTAACAGAAACTATAAGCACAACACTTTGGGCTCTTCAAAGCTAAAAAAGTTTTTATTAATTATTAGAAGATACAAACAAAACTTTATCTAGAAGTTTCAAAATGGTGCCTAACTTGAAATTTTAACTAAATCTCTCATAATTCAAGTTACATTTCCATGGTTAAGTTTTTTATATGGCATTTTTCGTTAAAAAAAAATACATTTTTATTTAACTGTCCGTTTGCTATACGTCTGAGTCGTTAGGTTTTGACTTTTGCACTCTTTTACGTTAGTTTTTAAAGCTTCAAATAACTGTGACAGTTTCGTTCCTTGTTCATCTACTATAATTTTCATTTAAACCAAATTTTATATTAACGTTTCTTATTTTGGTTTATATTTTATCAACGAAAACGACACTCAACGAATATCGATAATCATTTTTCATAAATGTTTAATAAAAATTACCCAGACATTCGTTAAGTTTTATGTCCAACTTAATTCGATCTTTATCTTTAAACATATGAATAACATTCGTTAGATTCGTCAATAAGGCTTTCGTCAAGTTTTTATTTTCCATCGATTTTATCATTCAAATCAAATTCTAATGATCTAAAAAACGTTACAATTCAAATAAAATTTTAACTTTTTACTTTCGTTAAGTTTCCCGTCAAACTGTTAATGTCTTTAAAAGCGTAATAAATCCGCGTAAGTAATTAAGTAATTTCAGGTGTTTCTCAAGCTTATTAATGTCCATAAAATTGTGTTTTGCCCTCCTGAGCTCGAGATTTAATTGCTAAATTCATGAATATGTCGCCCAAGTCGAACCACCCACAAGACTAAAGATTTCAATTGAGTGGAGAAAGCCACTTCTGGTGGTTCGTGAATCACTGCGAGTTAAATGGGTGGCATGAGCTCAGCATCTTGATTATCTCAATCTAGCAATTTTCCTGCTCGTCTGTGTCCAATTCACTCTCTCATGGCTTCCATTCCCGCGCCTTTGGCGCCCCGCGAACTGCCACGACAAAGTATATGGTTAGTAATATGAAAACTTGAGTATTTTTTGTCCCTGCCCATCGTCTCATTTTCATCTGGCGGGTGGGTGTGGGTGGCACTTTTGCTTTGCCGCCAAACCCACCGCGAAAAGCGGGATGATAAGAGAAGCGCGGCACTGCGGAGAAATGCTCGAGTGATGTATAAAAGTAATCGCTTCCGGGCGATTAAGAATAGAATTTTTAATGAGTTAAGCCTCATGAGACAAGAGAATCTTCCACCATGTTGCTATCTGGGTGCAATAAAAATTAAAAGTTGCTCCTCCTGGAGGACTCTTCGTGTTCCTCCTTTCTTGCTCATCGCTTTCTCGCGCGCCCACCCAACTTTCTTCACCCCCTTTTTTTACACACACACACAGAGCCAGAAGAAATTTCTTCCAACACCATTTGGGAAGGGATGAAAAGTTGCGCCGTCGAGGCCATAAATGAGGAATTCTTGTCGCAGGCGGTGGAAAAATTTCTTTTCGCCCAAGAGAGACACTTTTGTGGGCAGGAGGAAGAAGATTCACTTCTCTTTTATACACTGTCCATGCATTATTAATTGCACTCACTTCTTCCTACGGGGCTCTCTTCGGTGGAATTGCAAGAGGCAACCGTCCTAATGGACTCAATTACTCATCATCGTCTCTTGGTATTCAAATTGAAGGCAAAATTTTTCACATGAAATTCTTAGCATTGATTTAGTCAGGAAAATAAGGGGACTATTTCAGAAATTTTAACCGTATTTATTACAGAGTTTGTGGGAGGAAGAGCTCATACCTAAGCATTTTATTAGAGCTTTTATCCATTTTTTTTAGAGTTCATAGATAGTGCTATAAATAAATAGTTACTGGGATTAGAGATTATTATTTGAGTGCTCCGGATATTCGATTGAATATTTCAGGCATTTCAGGATGTAAAATTCTCAACAACAGATTAGATTCCAACAACATTTTATTAACCTTCTTTTACATGTCCATTAGGAAAATAAAAATATTCAGAAGCTTTTTATAGAAGCTTTCTGCGTAAGAGATTCCTCCTGAAAGCCCCAGAAAAATGCAATAGAGACAAATTTATGAGATCAAATTTTCCGAGAAACTGTGGAAAGTGCTGCATGGCTTAGTTTCGTTTAGAGAATATATCTGAAGTATTGGGCTTTCTCAAACTCTAAACTGGACTAACTTAAGGTGGCCATCGTGGCCATTTAAACAACCAAATAGAATTAGTGATAGGGCCTCCCGTTTGACGATTATTAAGTTGTCTGACCAATGAAAGGATTTGTTCGATTTGTTTCATATGAAACTTTTTTCAGTCCATCGAACAAAGATATGTTAAACCTTTCAATGGCAAGAAAACACCTTTAAGTGACTTAAAAATTAATTTCTGTTAAGTCATACAATTCAGTACGATTGTATTCACTGTAAACTGACCCATAAAAGCCTTCGAAGCCCTCAAAGCCTGTGTTAAAACGGTTAAATCTTACACATAGTCCGACTAGGATATTAAGCTCGATAGCTCGATATGTATTAAGCCTTTATTTTGGTATTTGTGATAAATATGACACATAAATATTTTGGAGGTTATCCGAGGTTTTTCACATTTTTCACACTAGTTTCTCCAAGTTTTGCCCGTTTTGCCGTAAAATTTATTTCATAATCATTCATTTTGATGAACATTTTATTGCACAACTCTACCTCTCCTCGGCGGACCTCTCGTGCGGCCATCGCCGTCTTAGTGTTGATATCAATCTCCGCAGCAATACGAAAAACCGCGGCATTTTTACCGTATCACCCGTATCACACACCAAGGGACATTGAATGAGGATTGAAGCGATATCTCGTTTAGGTATAGCCTTGTATTGTTTGATAATTAAAGGCGTTCTTATAGTTTTGCAAAAATCACAATTCTGCATTTTCTCCACCGCGAGTTCGATTTGAAGAAGGCAGTCAAGTGAATGTGGCGTTCAAAGTAAGCGTCAGCGACTCTGAGGACCAAAATTTTAATTCATATTCAAATTTTCTGACACACTGAAAGAAAAGAATCGTCGTACAAAGTTCGTCAATATCGGTTGTTAATTTCATTTTGACAAAATAGGATGTAAATGGAGGTATTTTGGAGGTAAGTTCGTAAAAAATACGAAATTTTACGAACTTACGTCAGCTTTTTTCGTATTTTTTCGTTTCTCTCTCACACTAACGCAATTTCGGCGCGTGTGTGTGTCAGTTTTCTCAAAATGGCGACCGCGAGCTCATTTGAGGGCGGAAGCTTGCCCGAAAATCCTCCAGAAAGTGATGATATTGAAGTTAATTTGGTGGATATCCCGGAAGATCATATTCTTTATGTGCTGCTTCAAGAGTGGAATTGTGAATCAGTGTATTTTACACTTCTGGGTAAAGATAAAATT
>CAKKOB020002891.1:0-10820 GCA_918844115.2 Phlebotomus perniciosus
AAAAAAACTTACCAAAATGAATATTTTCACAAGAATTCCAGCAGACTGAAAACTCCATGTGTTCTCCTCACGATTGTAAAACAAAATTGCTGCGTAGATTTAAGTGTTCTCACAACACTGATTAGGGGTAATTTCATGAAAGGTGTTGGGTTTACACGAACATTGACCACACGGGGTTTCAAACAATACTTGCTAAAGAATTTTAGTGTAATGGTAACACTGAATTGGATAATTTAGGTGTTACAGCAAACCCAAACCCTGCGAGTGTTACCACTACACTAATTTCAACACCTAATTTTTTCGAGCTGTTTTCTGTGTGCATATGCAACAATGTTGTCCAGAGTTCAAGCCATCGTTTATTGTAAATGTCGGGGAAGTGGATGGAAGAATAATCCATAAAAGAGTAATTAATCAATCAAAGGTGTATTATTCAATTAATTTCAAGAGTAGCGCAACCCACCTACAACAGCATTTGAATAGAAGTCTCTCTCTCCAACCATCCCAATTCATTGATCAGATTCTCGGAAGACGTTCACTCTCAGCTTTTTTGCCTTTCAGCCTCAACAAAAGTGGCAGCAAGTTTAACAAGACAGACACACACCTCCTAAAACCGCAAACTTCCGGTCGATCGATGCGTGGGTCGAATCTCTGACTGATCCAGCTATCTCGTGGTTTTCTCAGAAAATGACATATTTTTCTATGATTTGGATATTCCGACTCACTTTTACTCCTCTTCACTCGTTTAGATCGAGGTTCTTTCAGAATCCCATGTTAATGTTATTGAATAAACATCAAAATTTCGTTTAAACGGTCAGAAATAAAAATAAAAGATTCGGTATTAAACTTAAAGCTAGATATAAGTTTTAGGGTTGTCTTAATTAGGCTATAAATCAAGCTCTAACCTAGACTTAACTTATGCTCTAGGCTAGACTTAAGCTTACAGGCAACCTTAATCTTAAAGCCAGTCTTGAGCTTTAATAAAGCCTTAAGATTTAAGCTAAATATATAGCTAAGATCAATTTTCGAGTTCATCATAAAAGAATCCCAACCCCTACAAGTCTGCCATGAAAGAAACTTATCCCGCTCATTTTTTTCTCCTATCGAATAATCACTCGGAGGTCACCATGACGCAACCCATCGATGAGAAACCTAAATTTTCTAATGAATAAATTTTCTCATATGTCAGTTGGATGTCCGTTTCATGCTAAATCACATATAGATTGCAAATTGCGAGATTTTATATAATAGAGAGATTTTGACCAAATTTGGTCGTGGCGCTTAAGAATCGCACAAAAGGCATTGGTGAGACTGTGAGACAATTGGCAAATAGACTTGCATTTAATGCCACGGATGGCGCGAAAGACACTTGGCGCAAAATTAGATGGTGACCAGTTGCTGCACAAACATCTTTCGTTCTCATGTCACAGACTCTTAAAAGCTGGTGCAATGACAGAGTTGAGAACTGCAACGGAGTTTAATCCAGAGTTGTTGTACAAGAGTCATACAAAAATCGAATTCAAAAAATAACTTATCTAACGTTTTCAAATTATTTAGGACAATTTCTGAATTAAAATTTGATCAATTTTGATAATTAAATTGTCTTTAATCTTTTGAAAGAAAATAAAGGATTATCAAATTAATTTTTGATAGCAAAAACCTTTTAAAGATTTCCTTGATAACATTTTATCTATTAGAAGAGCTTTTAAACATCAGAAACCTCGATTCCTTATTCTAGCGATCCCTTAAAAGTTTACCTCCATTTCTACCGAATTTCTAGCTTACTCGTCCTTTTACGTAATTTATCGGGAAGGCATCACGATTTGAAAGTGCAGCAACTCGATCATGTCTTTGTTTTATCTCAAATCTTAGACACTTTCCTCTCTGCTCCGACGTAAGAAAAATCATAGTCGCGACAGAAAATTATGAATGCAGCAAGAAAACGAGTTTATGACTCATTATTTGTAAGCCAGGCTTTTTCATATATGAGATGAGTGAGTGGCAAAATCGCGCATTGTGCGAGATAAACACGCTTATCACGCATCATGATCAGTGGTAACATTTTTAATGCTATCATCAAACTATATTTTGATATACACCTGACACCTCTTTATTGAAGTAAATCTGGAAAGATGCTCTTAGACACCCAGAGACACCGATATAATGGCGCACAATCTATTCAGGTAATCGACTGAGATATCGCACGGCGAAAGATTGCAACAAATTGCAAAAAGGACAGTATAAACATCAGGCATTTATAACTGCAAAAACAAGCTAATATAAATGGAACTGACACCTGTTGGATTCAATTCATGCCTTCCTCCATTTCACATCTCCATCTCTTTTTTCCATCGGCTTTTGCGAGAAAATTCCGCGACTTTTGTCATATTTTACAACACTAATTACCCGCCACTTCACAACATCTAACAACACTTTGGGAGTAATATTCTAGGCAATGAGAGAGTGTCAAAGGGGATTTTCCTACCACAAAGTCTCTCATCTTTAACCTCTCTGAAGAATATTTCATCGCACGAAATGATATTAGATCGAGAAATTCTTACGATGTTTATGAAATAAATTTGTCAACACATCGTATACAACAATTTTGAAATAATCGAACAATTTATTGGTGAAATCCTCTTTGGCGGGAGAATTTATCTCTTTCACTTTGCTATATACAGTGACGCGGCAGCAAAAACGGAAGCAAACAATATTTTAACTTTAATAACTATATTTACATTGCGGGGATTTAAGATACCGGCGATGAAGAGGTTGAAAAAGGCGACCATTTGCAGACTTTTCGTAGGAGGGAAAAATTAACCACAAATTGTATCAGAACGTCTCTTCTATATACCTTCTTGTAAAATGTTGACCAAGGAGACAAGAGAAACCAATAACCCTGAAGGCACGTAGAATAAATTAATTTAACATCTTGTATTGAAGGTAATAAAACACTGGACATGCTAAAAACAAATAGAGACGTTTTACTGGGAGTTTTTGGTGTTCTTATTGGCGACGTTGTTCTATTCTGCAATAATCTATTTTAAATTAAATAAGTTATTAGCAGAGATGAGCATAATTACATAACATTATTGAGAGAAAAAAAGGTATTAAATTTAAAGTGAAATCAGGTTAAAGATTTCTTTTAAATTAAGAGGCCTTTGTTAATAATGAATAATAATTCAAAATAATAATTTTGAATGTTTCTCTTAAAGACATTTTTTTTAATTTAAAATCTTATTAAAAGCTGCAACTCCAGTGACCCTTATCAACTCTGTTCCCTTGTGATTCATTCTGGTGGAGACGCAATGGGAAACGACGAGTCAAAGAAGAGAGCAAATGAAAGATGATGGACCAGAAAAGAAAAGTTAAATAATGCAAAATTGGTGTGAGTGTGTCACTTTTGTGTCTCAATCTGATTTATTGTGCTTTTGAAAATTTACAAATAGCACAAGAACTTGCCATCTCTCCAGCCTTTATAAGATGTGGCTAAAATAGATTCTCTTTATGCACAGTTGGAGCACATAAAACATTCTCTCCGAAACATACACCAGCCACTATTTTGTCTAAATGGCCATTTAGGAATTAAAGATCATTCACATCCCAGTCCAATAACATTCGTCACTCTCACGTGGTGCTCTCTGGCGTGATGGTTGAGCATAAGCAACAAGGCTAATTGCTTTATCAGACTTGGCAAAATATTTACACAAATCGATAAGGGAGTTGTGTTTTTGCTGAGAGGGAAACTCGTTCTAAGGCATAGACAAACTACAGGTAATATCGTAGCACTAAACATAGCACAAAATGCATTGCCGAGAGAATTATAGTGAAATTATTGTTGTACAGAGACCCATTCCAGTTCTTTATCATTGAATTATTTTATTGGCATAAATATAATAATAAATAAATGCACCTCTTTTGCAAACTTGTACCCATTAATTGTTCTCTCCTGAGCGGAGAGTTTGCTTTTTAAAAGCCACTTTTGTATTTTTTGCATAACAAATCACAAATAGCTTAATTATATGTTTTTCATTGGCGATTTGATTACCCTTTCCGCGGAATGGAATTTACAACTCTCGAGTCTGAGCTATTGACAGAGTGTTGAGATCAGGGATTTGATCTTGAGCCCTTTGAACTGCTTAGTACATCATTTCTTGCCTTTGTCTCTCACCTGGAAATATCTTATACGTGGTGCAAGATGAGAAATTCAACACCTACACAATCCTCCTCCCTCAGATTGATATTCCTCTCTCATGTTTTGCATTTCAAATGATTTCTCTCATTTGGAGAAGAAGAAAAAAAAAATAGATGCACTAGAAAATTTTATAAATTATAATACTATCAAAGGAATGAAAATAATCTCTCAAAAAGTATGAAAATCAGCTCTATGTGCTCGCGGAAAAAATTGTTTACCGGCTAAAAAAGTTATAATACATAAAAGAAAAAAATCATCTTTCCTTCGCTATAATTTTTAAATCCATTGATTTTTTTGAACAATTTTTCATGAAACTATAAAATTGCTTCAAAAAGTATGAGAAACACTCATTCATTTTTACTAGTGTCAATACAAACTAGTGAATGGAAAAGGTTCCCCATAAAAATGGTTAAATAAGAATCTTAAGTAATGATTGTGCCCAGGAAATTGACTGATATTTAAACGAGTAAGCGCTGGTGTTAAAATCTGAAACATTTTCCCTCTGGACGATAGGAGTTAAAAATTAACAATAAAAGAGCATAAAATCGAGTTGCAACACTGTGTGGCTCGAGATACAAAATGTTTTCCTTCCACAACACTTTGATTTATCATTTTTCTCTCGCACACGAGGAGATCGTTCATCAAGCGGAGAGACAATCCATAAAGTACAATCGGTGTGTCGTTGGGGATATGAAGAGAATTTCTTTGAGATGGTGGAACAAGCGCAATTTTACGAGGGAGTGTTTCGAGAACACAACAGGAAGAGGAGACGGTTTTGTGATCTTCCGACACCGCGCCGCAGGATTTATCTCGGGCCAAAGTGACGATAAGGAAACCTGAGAAAGTGGGAAGGTGACCACCAAAAAGGGGTTGGTCAATTCACAAGAAAGAAGTCCCCGAGAGAAGGACCTAATGAAATATTTTTTTGTTATAAAAGACCCAATAAATTAATTTTTATTGCTTCTCTTAGGAATGCACGCGCGCATTTTTGTCTTCTCCAAGCCTTTTGGAGACTTGGGCTGTGGCTCAACTGCAACTCTCTGGTGGCATTATTTTTGAAAAATTATAAATTCATTTTTATTATGATTTTGTATCACGTTCTTGAATGAATTTATGATTTTTATTGCCTCTTTCAATCTCTCCGAAGAAAGAAAAAAAATACCTCCAATGGACACAAAAAACAATAATTCTTGGTAAACATTGACCAATACAAAAAACCATTCCAGGTGAAATATAGAATTTCACAATTTGCGGGATGTTCGTTTGATCCGAAAATACAAAAGTTACAAGCATTGCCTACAGCATGGTCTCAATGGGAAATCAATTTTACTGATACCCCGATTCCGACAAATTAAACTTTATCGCGAGCGATCGCGTTACAATTATTGTTCACCTTTACGCCTCCATTTATTTGACTGTATATTCGTTGGAATTCGATTCAATTGACGGGGGGAGGCCCAAGAAAATAAATCTGCTATAGTTGGTTATGTGATCAAAATAGGGAATTGGACTCAATTTACGATCTATCTCTACGTTAGAAATTATGAGTTTGATATAGGAGATAATTTACCAAAGCGTGATTTAATGGAAAGGGAATTAATCCATTGAGAGATTGTTGCATTTTTTTAAATCAAATATAAGCAAGATATTTATTACAATTATTGTAAATTTTTATAATAATATCTAATGTTTATTTATCAAATGAAAATCACAAAAAAACAGTATAAAAAGAGTTTTATTTTTAAGCATATACTTCAGCGACAAAGTATTTGGTAAATATATGGTAAACATTTTGCTAAATATTAGAGCCTAGAGCTTAAAGCTGTCTTAAGCCTTAAGCTATCTTAAGCAAATCTTATAAGTTTTAAACTAGGTAGACTTTAAGCTAGCTTTAAAGAAACTTAATGCATAGAATTTTGATAGTTTGGATCTAGCTTTAGTTTTTCATTGTGCATAAAATTCCTGTAGGTTTCACCTCTGTTTTAAGGGAGTGGAAATATAAATATCTCCACAGTATCTCAATCCTTTGTTCGCTATAAAATTCACTGGAAATTTTTGATGATTTTCGCATTCAAAAGTCGCACAAAATAAATCACAGAGTGGAAGCAAGTCACAAACTCATTCTTATAAATAATCAGTAGCTGCTTGAGTGGCAATAAAAGCCAAGTGCTGTACAAATACGCGCAGAGAAAAGGTTGACAAGAAAGGGAAATGTTCTCGTGGAGGTTGTACCAATAAATACCCAAAAAATTAAATGAATTTTCTTGTACTCGTGAGATAGTGTCCGAAATGAGAAGAAATTAAGGTGTGTAGGTAAAATTTACCACTCGCTGCATCTTCGGTGGACACTTTTTATGTTGGCATGGAAAACAGTCACATTTTAATGTCGTTTTGAGCATGAAATTGATCTGGAAGGAGATTTTATTATCTATCTCAATGTCCGCGTGATCTCTTTACGGCTCAAATGATGCCACAAGATACTAAAATACTTTGTTGATGCTGATGATCTCTTCATCGTTGCCTCTAAAATCACCTCTAAGGGTACTTAAAGCGAAAAGGTGTGATCATAATCGTTAAAATTGTGTGCTAAGACTGTCTTATCCCAACAATTTTTGTCACTTTAAATATTCTTTAATGGCATTTTCTAAATATAGATAAGATATTTTCTCCACTGAAGCTCTGGCACACGGGAAGCCTTCCTAATTGAATAAGGGAGATGAATTCATCAAATTAATTATCTCTACAAAACAATTTAATGGTGATGAAATCTGAGGCATTTTGTGTACAAGACACAAAGCAATAAATTAGATTTATATCCAAGCACGATTCCACGAGATGACTTTTTTTTCTTCTTGTTACACTTCCATCTCTTATTTTGGCAAAGACAAAACAGCAAAAGCGTGCATTTGAGCCTCGACAAAGTCTACAATTCCGATACAAATTGCACGATGACGGTTCTCATATTAAGGCTCATGATTATCGTGTCAATTATGAGTTGGAGTAAAACGTCGAAATAATTGACATAATATATCAAGTCAATCTCTTGCATGGTTCTGTGGTTTTTTTTCTTAGCCGCAATGCAACTTGTGAGAATTATCTGATCATGGGAAGAGTTTTGAAAGATTTCTTTTTTTTTCTTATTTGTTTTTGCGGACGAAAATTTGAGCCTCTCGCAACTTTTTGATGGAATTCATCACGTTTTTGTGCCAAAAAGGAGAGATTTTTGCACAATGAGACTCTTTATGCCGAGAGAATTATAAATATTTTGTTACATGTGTGTCACAATGTGAATAAAATTTAATATTTTATTGTTGAGATGCACCCAAGTGCAGTGAATCAAGGCGATTAGACGCTATACGGCATTGTTTTATATTATTAAAAAAATGTTTTTATAAAGCTTTAAAAATTTTCTAAAGGTTTTTCAAAGTTCTAGAATTCTTATGCTTAGTTTATTTTCAAATTTGGAAGAAAAACTCTTGGAAAAACCTTGACAAATTTTTAATTGAAGCTATTCTGGAAGAAGAAAACTTAGTAGAAGTCATTATCATACTTCAAAAAGCTTTATAAGTAATAGAACGTTCATACTTCAGAAAAATCAATAAGTAAAAATGCTCTCTTCCTTCAGGAATTTTTTTAAGATAATGAGCTTTCGCCCTAAAAAAGCTCTACAAGTTATAAAGTTATCGAACTTCACAAAGTTGTTTTAGAACTTGCATTACTTCAAAAGCTATAAGTTGTAAAAATTACATACTGCACAAAGTTCTATAAGTTTTAAAACTATCATGCTTATTAAAGCTCAATAAGTTACGGAGCTTACAAACTTCTAAAACTTATAAAGAACTCTTATATACAGCTATCATTGTTCGATTGGATCCATTGTTAATGAACTTCTAAACTTCAGAAAACTTTGAAAATTATGGAGCTTTTGAAAGCTTTTTATCTTCCTATCCTTAAATTTTATTTATAAATTTATGTGAAATCCACGGTTTTATCTATTGCAAAATATTTCAATTAACATATATAAATTCGTATTACTTTTACTTTGCTTTTAACACAACAAAACATCGTTTATCGTCCAACCACCTTGAAGATGGACAATGTTTCACAACTTTTTTTATTATTATTCCATGTACCACATTCCCTCCTCCTGGAAGGAACTCGGAGCATAATCTCGTGGCAGAAAGTGGGTGTTTGTGCTCTCCTCCATTCTCTGATGGCCTCCATAATCTTCGATGATGAAGATTCCACAAGAGTGATATGTGTACATTGTACCATCACAATTCTATTTTCTTTATATCGCTCTCACTAAAATGTTATCCATTTTTGCACCAAGTCTCCGCGCTCTTTACAAAAAAGGCCAAGGAAGTTTTATTATCCGATGTACGAAGGTGCCGCACATTCTCTTGATCTTGCCACAAAACTGGGATGTTTCACGGTGTCTCCATGAAAAGTCGGAACATCTTCAAAGAGAATGACTCTCTAAAGAATTTTATAATATTAACTTTCATCATATAAATCAGACGAGATAAATCCTCCCTCATGTCCACTAAACATTTTGTGATAGAATTATTAACTTGAGGAGATCATCAATTGCCATTAAGAATCTCGACTATGTGGCGGGGTATTTTTCTTAATTTCTGAACAATTTAAAAAAAAAAATGAGTTACCCAATTGGCTTGGTGAGAGTGAAAACACTTGACTTTCCCATCGCCAATGCGCGAAAGAAGAAAAAAAACCCGATAATTTCATAAAGCAAATAGCGCAATTATGTCGCGGCGAATCCTTCAATTTCTTACGAAATTCAACAAACAAAACCAAAAAGCTCGAACGTTGGATGTGTTTGCACAAGTGTCGGCAACAATTGTTGGAAAATCGGAAATTACAGATCATGTACCAACGCGGCTGTGATATTAAATATCGACAATTACATATGGCATCGCGATGTTTTATTGATGAGCAATTCGGTGCAAAAATTCTTTTTGCGAGAAGGAACTGCATGTGTGGGGCATCTGAATGTGGCAAAATGTCTGTAATTTCATTCATCAGAAAGCGTCAAAAATACGATAAAAATCGTGTGAAATAAATTATCGCCACATATGTGGGGCCACATTTCGCCATTGCTGGGGCAAAGTGGCACCTTTTTCATTTCAACAAATTACACATCGCTCATCAGCGACTGTATAATTTGTCCCAGGGAAAACTCGTTCATCGTCCGAGCCCTTATTTCCATCTGGATGATATTAAAAATATCTCGCCACAAATATTCCGATGAATGGCAAAAAATGAATCTCCTCAAGAGGGAAAAAATAGAGTTGCTTGTGGTGTACTGTACATCAGAAGAGGAAGTGGGAGTGCAAAGATAAATTTACCAACTGTAATTAACCTAATTAAATTAATCTCTATATACAAGCTAAAGAAATTCTGGAAAAGCTCTCAAAAGTTTTATTCACAGAAATATCTAACGAAAGCTAAAAGCTTTCTCTAAGAGTAAAAAGAACTGAAAAAGTTTCCGGTAATGTCCTTGAATTTTTTAAAAACACTACAAATTATTCAAAAATTAAGTGTTTCTTCTTATATTCTGCGTAATTTTTAAAAAGCTTCGAACTTCAGTCTCTATCTCACCAACAACATGAAAAATAATATGGAGACCTAGAAAGCTCACATGAGCAGGTCAAGTCCCGCAATGGGATGTAGTGCCGCCACATTATTATTATTATTATTATTATTAAGTTAAACCATTGCAAAATGCTAAACAACGGTATAGCTAAACAGCGGAATAGAGCAATTCCTCGTGTCAACATTCGACTATAAGCTAATAAACTACCTACTTGGACATAAAAAGCCGAAGGGCGCGAGAAGCGTCTTGTTTTAACATATTGTAATGACCGGACCTAGAAAATCTCCTCACATTATATACAATCCCAATTGCTGTTCCAGTATTTAATGTCTCATATTGTGGGAGAAAATGTGCACGGTAATAGTGGATTTCCACTTAGTGATCGAGATCATTTGGGCTTCACCAGAGTTCAAATACTAAACCTATATCACCACCTATACCTCCACCTATGACTACTATGAAAGATCATGGATCCTGCCAGATATTCTATGTGGAAAATGTAGGGACATGCCAAGTTTACACTTGGAGTAGCTGGGATTCGGTGGGCCATCTCGGGAGGTAATGCAATTTGCTTTTCATCTGAAAATCGATGTCACTAGGGATCGAGACGCGTCTTTAAAAAAAAAATTGATCTAAATCGGTCCATAAAGAACGGAGATAATGCTCGGTCAAATTCCAATATTTGATTTGACATAACTCGGGTCAAAGAACATGGAGTGACTAGTGCGACCCCTCGTTGGAAAGGTCTCAACCTCAGCTACAACATACTAAAATATTAAGATTATGCATGGTTTCTTACTTGAGATATTTGACCTTGAAAATTTCAAAATATTTGTTTTCCGACTTTAGCGCCACTAGCGGTGGTAGGACAAAGTTCCGATGTACTGAAGAGTTGTAGTTTTCCATTAGACGTTTCTAAAACTAGGTCATAATACAAAATCGGACCCATAGAACCAGAGATATGGCCGATTTAAGATTCAATTTTTGGACCCTAATATCTAGGGTCCTAAT
>CAKKOB020002893.1:0-10815 GCA_918844115.2 Phlebotomus perniciosus
AAAAAGCCCCCCAAGTTGGAGGTGAATAGGTAATGAGAATTTTATCATTTTTTCATTACTGAAATTAGTAATAAATTTAAATTATATTTTCGAATGGGTGACTGTTTGTCTTTTGGCACGAATCGCAAATATGTGTGCTTATCAGCAAACTTTCTTTGGCGACAGTGGCTGAATAAATATTGGTAAACGCGCCAAACACCTATACACACCTGCCTTCGTTTGGCGCGTTATAAAGGTGAATTTTCGCGCGATCACCAATCGCCGTGGCGGCTGAGGAGGGCGCTCCCGAGGCGAGAAAATCGTTGTGGTGGGATGCGATCGTGACGCTGGAAAATCACACGAGATCCACACTCAATATGTTTTGAATCACCCGCCGGATTGTTCTTAGTCGTCAGAGTATCTCCGAAGTGGTGAGATCTTAGTGCCAGTGCGAGATAAAATTTTTTTGCCTGCAAATTGTCCTTTCCATTTCCATTCCCGGCTCTCAAACTCCCTCGCACGGGAGAATGGAAAGAATCATCCTTATTGTGCTCCTCGCGATCGGCCTATGTGTGATTCTGTGTGCCTCCAGTGAGATTGATGTTAATCTGTTGCACGAGATCAGTGAGAGGAATGCAACGGCCGCGGATATTATCAATAGTAGCCTGTCGGAGCTGGTGGAGGAGTTCAGGTCAACCACAACCCCTCAAACGACCACAACAGTTTCAACGACCACCACGACGACGACCCCGGCAATCAATGATCAGGAGCTCCTCATCCCACCAGCCACCGTGAATGCCAACATAGCCCAAATGCATCACACAGACCACAAAAAGAGAGGTCCCATCGTGATCAGGTGAGATTCCTAGGATTCTTGTGTTGAATGGGATTGAAATATTAAGTGATGGTTTAAAAAAATCCCCTTTTAAGTGTTTAACGCTTAAGATTTAAAAAAAAATGATTTTCATCTATAAGAAATAATTAAGTTGAAAAGAATTTTTAGAAGCTTCGGAAGCTTTAAAGACCTTTTAATCTCGTCAATATTATTTTGTGTGAAAATGTTCTGAAAGCTCCTTTGGATGCTTTTAAAACACCTTCTAGAAAAGCTTATGAAAAATCTGTAAAAGCTCTCCAAAATTCCAACAAAATAATATCTGACGATTCTTCGTGATTTAAAAACAAAAATAAGTGCTTTTCTGAATGTCTCCAGAAGCTCAAAACTTTAAAGAGCTCATCGTGAATACCAATAAGCTCTAAATATATTGTAAAAGCGCAAAAACTGTGTAAACTTCTGCAAAAGTTCTTTAGCAATTTTCTAAAGCTTTGGACTAGGTAATTTTTCCAAATTTATATTTTTTAAAATTCAGATATTTGTATGTTCCGTAAAATTTTGAAAATCCAAGAACTAAAAAAACTAAAAAGCTCGTAAAACATTCTGAAAGCTCCATTGGATTCCAATGGAGCTTCCAAAGTCACTTTTTCACTTTCATCAAGTGTACAACACTTGTCATATTATCTTCCCCTTGGAAACTTCCTAAAGCTCTTGATCTCTCCCTTGAAAGCTTAAAATATTTCTTCACCTTTATCTATCATTTTAATTTAAAAAGAAATTTTCAAAAATTCTTAATAAGAATTCAGTTTTGTTTGTTTCTTCTGGAAAGTTCTTCCATATTATTCTCTATCGTTTAGCACTCTATTAAGACATCTAAAAAAATACTTCAACTTATTAAAAATTGTTCTAAGAATTATTGTTTGTCCTCAATCTTATCACGAAAGATCTTATAGAAATGGGTGAAATAGAAACGATTTTATGAGTCACTCTCTTCCAAGTGGATATAATTTCCTGATAACATTTTTCAACTGCATAAAACAAGGCACTAAACTTGATCTCCTATATACTTGCAATCATTAAAAAAATGAACATTTTCTAAAACATTTTGGATATTGGGTGAATTGAAGGGATTTCAGGATCCACTTCCTGGTTCAAACCATTTTGCTTAAGTTAAAAATACACGCGCTCTTTTTGTCGCTGTGTGAAAATTAAATTTGATCGGATTTTTACCCATTACACCAATATTTACTTAATACAGCCGGCATTTTGCGTAAAAACTTGAGAAACACTTCTTTTTTGTCTGAGGTGCGCAATTTTTATCCTCACATTGTCTCATTGTTTACAGGGAAATAATATTCATATTATTGAAAAATGTTATAAAAATAAATTGAAAATTTGAATTTGATCATCTGGGCACGTGCTGAAGGCGTTGTGAAATCTCTATAACTATAGTGGGTAGAAAGACGCGAGTTCTGAGAAATTGCCAATGTTTACAATTGACAAAGTCTCTATGAGGTGAAGAAATTAATTAGATGAGAAAAAAGTATATCAACTACGTCTGCAAGCACGCAGACACATTGAGGTTTTTAATTCCTTCCGGATACGCTGATCAATTGGCATGATCATGTGATCGCGGGTATATGATCAATACCAGCCGCATGGTTGATAGAATGCGGGCAAAAAGTGAAAGAAATTACTTGATCTTGAGGACGGTGCTCTGGCGCTTTGAAAATTACATGATCGCCAATCGTGATCTCTATCGATCGCGATCGCGTGTGGAAAATCACCAATTTTCGCACACATTTTTTTTCTATCGCCAACAGATCGCGATCATCTTTTCTGGGCATTCACTGGGGCCCTCCCCGAAAGTATAGTCTTAAAACAGCCACAAACGTTGTATAAAACAATTAAATAATGTGTACAAAAAGTTGTTGAAAAAATATAGGTATACCTCAACCGTAGAATCAATGTCAGAGTCATTCAGCATTGTGCATGAAATAATATTAAGTTTTTTTTTATAGCGATCGTCATCTCAGCCCGCCAACCTCTTGGCGAATCCTCAACGTGAATAATGCATTTGATTTTATGCAATTGCTTTCCATATCGAATGCACAATTTGTGGTTCAATTTTGCTAATTAACCTGGCGATCAATTAATATTGCAATCACAGCGCGACTGATAAGCGTCCTCCTCGTGGAGACAAAAGCAATTTCAATACCAGCAGTTTTGCATGGGAAGTGCAATCCTTCAGCGAAATTGGGGGTGATCACAACTCCATAATTTTCCCCCATCAATTTCTCACGCAGAGATGACCCTGCGCTCACAGTCGATCGCATATTTATCTTGACACTCATTTGTGGCCATCGTCCTCGTGTGTTCTCATTATATTCGGCATTATCACTTTCAACCGGAATTCTAATGAGCTCGTCCTCCTTATCAGGTGGGAAAAGTGGGTGGTGTTCATGACATTGAAGACATTTTTTCCCCAAAGGAAATGATCCACGAAAATATGAAAATGTAAAATGTAATTTGTGATCGCTTTGCGAATTGTAGCCGCATTTGCATAAGAAAATTGTCAATTAATTGAGGTGATATGTAAAACATGGAGAAATAATCACAACAAGTCGGAAAACACTTTGAAAGCAATAATATTGTCACGGTGGTTACCAGGTGCGATGATGCAAGGGTTTCGATACAAATACATCTCAATAATAACCCGATAACCCGATTCTAAAGGATAGTTATATAAATACTTATACAAAATTCGTCATAAGATGTGAATCATCTTTATGATTGTGAAATTTCTAAGCGAAAAATCAATTGATTGATGTTTCGTTACGCTTTGCTGGAGCAAGCAACAAAGAGGCACAAAAATCTAGATCTTAAATGTTCTGAAATTTCTTTTTACACGCACAGCATAAATTTAAATATAATAATATGTTTCTGTTAAGCTCCAGAATAGCATAAAAAATATTTGATAGAAATCAAGGGGAGAGATTTGATCTGAAATGGAAAAAGTGAGCTTCAATAAAACTCTCAAAAAGCTTTTCTTCTTTTCCGAAATCAGAAACTTTGGAAAGCTTACTTAAAAGCTTCAGTATATTTTGTATGTATGAGCTTTTGAAAGCTTTTGAACCGGTTTATGTGCTTAGGTTGTTTATTTTGAACTTTTTCAAATAAGTTCAAGGCTTTTAACTTTGCTAAAAAAAATTCTGATATGAAGATTTTCTAGAAATCATAAATTCTTAAGCTTTCCTGTAAGCTTTCGGAATTTGTGAAACGCTTAAAAATTGTAAAACAGGAGAGCTTTCAGAAGAGCTTCTTAAAGTATTTAAGGTCTCTTTTTGAGCTTTTTGAACTTTAATCTTTTTTGTTTGGAGAAAGTTATGAACTTTCGTCAGATATTTCTTCAATTAAAATTCTTAGAGCTTTCCCAGAATTTTGGAAGAATTGAAAGTGGCGTACACCGTTTTAATCTAATATCTTCCCCTTGATAAAAACATTTATTTTTCAATGAACGATACATATCGTTAAATCGTTGATATATATAATTACCATATTTCACATGAGAATGTAGAAAATGAAACTCAAGATTCTCGAAAAATGGAGTTTTGCAAACGCTGTAAACTTGTGAAACACATCTCAGTCAATAAATCTTAAGATAAAAAAATATGATTCAATTCTACAAGAAATTTCAAATTTCCTGTGAAAATAAGTTTATTTAAAAGATTTTTTTTTAAAAATTAATAAAGAAGATAATCAAAATGTTCAATTATTCTTCATTGCATTTGTTCACGTTTTTTAATTCAACTCTCATAAAATCTCCGCTAGGTAATATTATCCAAAACCATCACGTTCATTTACAATAAATTGATTTTGGGTAATCCTTTAGGCTTTTATTCCACAATCACGTCTTTCCATTAACCTGTCCCTTTGATATCGAGGGTTAAATTTAAATGACCCCTAAATTCTTTTGAAAAATACAAACAATTCCACAAGTTTGCAAATTTTTCCCTGGGAAGCAAAAGTTCGCTCTTGAGCTTCTTACACAAACAATATTGGTTCAATATTGCCAAGATCACGCAATATTTTGCACAATAACATCGTTCCACCGTAAAAATGTCTTCTGCGCCTTTTTTTACTGGTTGATCTTCGCCGAGAGCCAAAAAAACCGCTGAGAGAGAGTGAAAATGACCTCTGGCCGTGCTATTGACCCACAGAGTAATGCGATGTTAAATGATCTATATATTTTCAGCTCAGAGCCCGATTGTCCTTCCCTGGAGAATGCGGATGAACTCTCGCAGACGCAGCTGCTCAAAACACTGACCCACGGTTGTCGGTGAGTTGCGAATCTTGCTTATCACGTGCGATTAGAGTGATGTAATGGTTCAGGAAATGTTTCATCTCTCTTGATCGCGCGCCTCTAATTTCAAGATCGCCAAATCACGTGCTTCTTGATCTTTTGGTATCTCTTTTCAGTTATGATCGCCTCGAGAGACCCGTTCACTATGGCGAGAACAATACCCGCTTACCAGTGGATGTCTATGCTCGTGCCTATATTTACTTCATTCAGAATCTGGAGGCGCACGATCTTCAGTTCAAAATTCACGTTCTCCTGCAAATGCGCTATGTTGATCCTCGTCTCGTATTCCGGGAAGTGGCACCCAATCGCCATGAAAGCATAATGGGAGAGACTTCTCTGAGACAATCTCTATGGGTTCCGCATGTTTTCTTCGCCAATGAGCGCTCCTCCAGCATCCTGGGGACCAATGAGAAGGATATCCTCACGTCAATCTCTCCTGATGGAACAGTAATTGTTTCCACGAGGATTCAAGCGCAGCTCTACTGTTGGATGAATCTCCAGAAGTTCCCCTTCGACGAACAACATTGTCAGACGATCCTCGAGAGTTGTACGCAATAAAAATTGTTGATCTGGTTTATATTCTTGAATTTATGCCATGATTTTTTTCTAGGGATGTACAACACTTCAGAACTGGTTCTTCATTGGGAACAGAAATCCCCAGTGACTCTGGCACCTGAATTACATCTCACGGAATATGTTTTGCTCAACATGTGGACAAATGAGACAATGATCAACGCAGATTTAAGTGATCTCCGCCATGGGGCTTTCGGTAAGATGATCTATTTTGTAGAAATCAATTTCATTTAAATTAAAATTGTTCGATCCGCACCTAAAAACATTCAGTTTTTAGAGTTTTTATTTAAAAAAAACACAATTGTTTAAACTTTAATGTTTAAACAAGTTTTCGTCTTTTTTTAACATTTTTTTTCTGGAAACAATTGATGATACGATCTCTTTATCTTGCAATTTTCTTTACCATTTTCTTGCTTAACAGCTGGAAATTACAGCTCCTTGACATTCACGGTCCATCTGGCGCGTGAAATGGGTTTCTACCTGATGGACTACTTCATCCCCTCGATGATGATCGTGGCGATCTCGTGGGTGTCATTTTGGCTACAAGCAGATCAATCGCCGCCGCGAATTATGTTGGGCACCAGTACCATGCTCACCTTCATCACGCTAGCGTCCGCCCAGGGCAAGACTCTGCCCAAGGTGAGCTACATCAAAGCGTCCGAGGTGTGGTTCCTGGCGTGCACGGGTTTCATCTTTGGCTCACTGGTGGAGTTCGCGTTCGTCAACAGGATTTGGTGTAGGAAAAGGAATGTTGACCTGAAGAAGGTAAACAGTAAATATATCCTTAAATCTATGCTGACGCCTCATCAGCAGCGCAAGGACATGGAAGGACATCTGCATGAGTCATACTCTTGCTCTAGTCTGGATGCACAAAGCATTACCACAGCTGTTCCGTCCTACAACAGCGAACTTACAGTCCACGTGAGTGGAAGGATCCCAAATTTAAATAAAACAATTACATAATAATAAAAATTCTTTACATTTGCAGAACTTTCCAAACAACAAGACGAATCTTCCCGTCATCACGACGCAGAGCTGCGACGATCTTTCTCAACAAACTAATGGGACAATGATCACCGTAGAATCCTCGTCTACGCTCCAGGGCAACAATGCCGTTCCATCTCCACCGCCCCAGCACACCGGATGGACCACAATGACTCCCCGTGAGATCTCCATGTGGATCGATCGGAGATCGCGATTCCTCTTCCCTTGCGCCTTTCTCGTCTTCAATATCTTCTATTGGAGCTTCGTGTACTATTTCTGAGCATAACTTCGCATCTATAAGACTTTATCTATATCAATAAAGTCATAAACAGAGATTCTATAGTCATATATGTACCTCTTACTTATACCTTTTTATTTTATTGTAAATCCAAGTTAAATAAAATTAATTGCCTCTAAGAATCTCACTTATCTCAAGCTTTATTTGTCTCTCGCAAAATTACGCGCATTCTGATTCATTTTTCTATCTGATTTTAAGCTTAAGTTTCTTTGATTATGGTTTTGTGGCTTCTCTGGTATTAATTTCTGCATATGATCCCAAAAATGTTCGTTATAGTTTAAATTTTGCAACTGAAAATTCCCGTGTTTTATTATCATTTCCACTAGTAGGTTTGACTTGCTCTCCTGGATAAGGGGTTACTAAGAGAATCTCTGGTCAAACCCTGGGCGGCCTGAAGTCTTGAAACATCAATTGATCGCGGTCTATCGAAATCATAAATATCAGAGTCTGATACAAGTAAGTTATCGGCCACATTTTTAAAGAATGTTTCAGTTTAGAAATGTTTTTAGAAAATGATCAAGTTATGTAGTTTTTGGGATCAGAAATTAATTTTGAGCTTTTCGAGATAAGTTTAAAAGTTACAAAAACTTCGTAAGACCTTTTAAAATTTTTGTGGAGCTTAAAGAAAATCTCAAACATTTTTAGAAACTTTCAGAGTTCTTGGAGGGAGCTTTTAAAAACTGTAGCTCCATGATAAAATGGGCTTTCTTGAAGGTCTTGGATTTAATTTTGTAAAGATTTTTCTTTTAATTTTTTCCTGGAGGAAATTACGAGCTGTTGTTAAGTATTTCTTTAGTGGAAATTCATGAAAGCTTTTACAGAACTTCCTCAATTTTTCTTAACTACTTTTTCTTTTCTAACGTCTTTAGAAAGGCAAAATTATTTTTTTTAACTTTCCGAACTTTTACAAAATTTTACGAGCTTTTTTGAAAATTTTAAGCAGCTTTTCAGCAGTTTATCAAAAAATTGATCAACTTTTGAGTTATCTATTTTAATTTATTTAGAACTCATTGTAGGTATTAATAATATATGTATGTTTTCATCGTTTTCATATTTAAAAAAAAATCAATGTCTGAAGAATTTATTGAGATTTCGAAAATTTTGCAAAATTTTTAAGTAAGTTCAAAACTATTTAAGCTTAGAAATTCAAAGGTTTCTAAAATTATGGAAAAAGTTTCCTATTTTAAGGATTTTGAGAGTCTTTACAATGTAAGTTTTTTTGGTCTTTTAATTTTTACGGCCCCAGCTATCAAGCCACAAGGCCAAACAATGTAAGTTTTAGATGGTTTTAGATGAGAATGTTTACTTTTATTTTATTTTTATATCATTAGTAAAATATGATAAAGTGTTTAAACATTTAGAATGCCTTTTAAGAACGAAAAATCAAATAAATATTGTAGAAAAGTGTCCAAGCGGTGTTTTTCTTCGCATCTTTCCGGCATTTCCGTCTGCAAATATGTATTTCTCCTTTGCGGCATTTTTTTTTGCTAATAAACTTCTCACTTCCAGGCTCCGAGAGCGGAAAGATAAGAGATTCGCGCCTTATCAGAGCTTCCATCGGCGAGCACAGAAGATCGTGAGTCAACAGTTGAGAGCTGCTGGTTGACTCCTATATTACAATATTTAGTCAGCGATAGAATTGTTGCTTCACCGCGGAATCCACGTGAAAAATTGCACAATTGGATGAGACAACGCTTTAATGCCCCATTTAAGCCACTCAAGCCGGTAAGTCACATCTTCAATTGAAAGACTTTGTGCCACAAAATGTGATGTCATTTGGGAAGTATTTTCCAAAGTGAAAGGATTTTGAATTTTATGTCCATAAAAATATCCAGAAATATCATTGAAGCAGACAATTGTCTGGGATTTATGGATTTTTTATATCAATGCAATGTCAGATGGTAATTCTGCGAAAAGAGGGAATGATTCACAGAGGTTTCACGTGAAATGTTGAAAAATTATGGACATTTGCAGGAAAATTTAAATTGATTGGTGGATTACTGAAATTTTTAGGGAGTTTTGTAATTCAAAACAGAATAAAATGTTATTTTAATCATTTTTATATATAAAAAGATTTTTTTAGGAAAATTAAAATCTTTAGAATCAAAATTTCGAATGAAAACAAAAATTAAATTTTAATAAAATTTCGATGTGAATTTTGAGAAGAAAATTCAGTGAATTTGGAGAAGCAACTTTAGCGAATTTCCAGAACAAATTTTATGAATATTCAAAAGGAATTTTGAGAATTTTATTGAATTTCTAAGAAGAATTTCTGGGATAAATTAAGTGAATTTTGAGATGGAAATTCAGTAAATTTCGAAAAGAAATTCAATGAATTTTGAGATGGAATTTCAGAGAAATTCGAAAAGGAAATTCAATGAACTTCGAGAAGGAAATTCAATGAATTTCGAGAAGAAAATTCAATGAATTTCAAGAAGGAAATTGAATGAATTTCAAGAAGAAAATTCAATGAATTTCGAGAAGGAAATCCAGGAAATCCAATGATATTCGAGGTGGAATTTCTATGAATTTAGAAAAGGAAATTTAGCGAATATCGAGATAGAATTTAGAAATGGAATTTCAGTGAATTTCGAAAAGGAAATTCAAGGAAATTCAATGAATTTTGAGGGAATTTCAGTGAATTTGATGAATTTCGAGATGGAAATTCTGTGGATTTCGAGAAAGAATTCAGTGGTTTTCAAAAAGATGAAGTTCAGTGAATTTAGAAAATGAAATTTTATGAATTTTGAAAAGGAAATTGAGTGAGTTTCCAGAATGAAATTAAGTGAATTTAAAGAAGGAATTTTAGTGAATTTTCAGAAGAAATTTTATGAATTTTCAAGAGGAACTTCCAGAATTTCGAATCTATAACTCCATCAATTTCTGGAAAATTCAAAATTTTTATATTTTCAAAATTGATTATATGTACAAAAACAAAACAAAAGACGCAATTTGAATACGAAACAATTTATTTGTTCCTTGTGTGAATTTTTAATGTCTTATCTGACTTATTCTTTACAACCCATTAACTTACCTAATGAAAATAGCACAATAAAAAAATTCAATTTATTGTGCATCACACTCAATTTTCTAATTATCCACAGAGTGACTGCAGTATTCGTGAGTTTTTCCCTTAGAGAGGACAAAAAGTTTAGCTTTCATTATACAATGACCAACTGACTAGTTTTAAAAGATTTTGCCATAAAACTTCTCATCAAAATTGAATTCCTTTCACGATTAAATATAAAAATTCCAGCCGAAAAGTGAAACTTTCCAATGTGACGCGATCGACGCGATCCATTGTGATCGAGTTCAATGCAAACCCACACCGACCTTGACTTTATCGAAAGTTCACCTCAACGACACTCGTTTGTCTGCATTTTAAAAGTTCATCTAATATTTTTAAGAGAGCTTTCAATTTGCTAAAGCTCTCAAATTCCAAGTTGTTTGTGCGATGACATCAATGGAATAAAAAACAGAAGATCTGCAGAACTATTTTAAGAGGCAAGAAATTAAATATTGCCCTAGACTGGCTTAGGAGTCTGCACTTATCATCTTCATCACATCAAACATTAATCGCTTCTTCGTGCTATTTGCACAAGTGGGCGAAGGTAGAGCTATTTTTCCTCTTTGCGCGCACTCGAAAAAAAGCCCCCCAAGTTGGAGGTGAATAGGTAATGAGAATTTTATCATTTTTTCATTACTGAAATTAGTAATAAATTTAAATTATATTTTCGAATGGGTGACTGTTTGTCTTTTGGCACGAATCGCAAATATGTGTGCTTA
>CAKKOB020002899.1:0-10801 GCA_918844115.2 Phlebotomus perniciosus
GCTTTTTCTCACCTGTAAATCGAAGACTTTTCCGTGGACTGAGACGAATAGAGATGCACCGAGAGGAGAGTGATAAGATTGTTCACGGCCTCGAGATGCAAGTGATACGTAAAATCTTTAACCGGAATAACAACGATAATATTAACAATTGCTTCGAGGAAAGACTCGAACTTGGATCCATCCACTGTAACACTGGTTGCCTCTGAGGAACTCCCCTCAACATCCACAGCCTCATCCTGCTTCGCCACGGACTCCTTCCTGGCCATGGGAACAGCCTCAAAGTGCTGCAGCAGTTGATACTCCGAACCCGTCTCCACGATATACTTCACCAGGGAGCGGATGATGAAGAGGGCATTGAAGGACTGCCAGACGTGAAGAGTACTCTCCTGATCCGACAGGGCCAGCAGCTCAGTCACCTTGCTGAGGAACACCGAGATGAGGGAGCCCAGGTTGCCCGTGTGTAAATTGTGGGTGATGAAGCTCTGACATGTGGACTCCAGACGAGAGTCCAGACTCAGCTGCTCCTGACTGGATGAGTAAGAGCAAGTTAGAAAAAAAAACATCTTCCGGAAACAACTTTTACGTGGGCGCGGAATCTCACCTGTTTGTAGGGAATGCTATGTGAAACTTGAGAAAACTCTCCCAAAACATCGAATCCTCCACCGGAACGTGATCCTTTCCCACGAATTTGGAGAGGAAATCATTTTTTGTGAAATCATCCTGCCGACTCACATTGGCTCCCATTTTCACGCAACTCGTATAAAAATCGCACCAAGTATCAAATGGCCAACTGAGAAATCAATTCACTAAATCAAAATCTTCACAGAATAGTCATTGCGGAGCAAAAACAAGGGAAATCCACGCAGAATTTGCAGGACTTTTCGCCAAATATTTTTGCCACGGTGTAAATAACCTTTGACGGTGTCAAGAAAATTCCCAGCTGCTCCGTTGGCGCTCTTAGCGCTTTGGGCATTGGAAGTTTCATGAAATTTAAAGACCAACACGAAATATTGATCAAAGTTTTAAGGTGGATTCCCATAAAGGATTTTACCCCAATAGATACCTATCCCGGAGGTGGACCAGCGGAATCCCTTGGCTCCCTTAACTCTCCCTTAGCTTTTAAAATACACTTTTATCTATATGGCAATAAAGGCATTAATTTAAAAAATTAATCACAAAATAATCATATTTTCCAATAAGCATGGACACTCAAGAGGCTTACCTACGTGTTTTCATTGAGAAACTTACCATTTTTTTTAATGTTTTATGTGTCCGGAAGCTAATGCAAATATCTCTGGGATTTATGCCAATTAATTATTAGATAATCGAGCGTTCCGGCCGCAGTTCTAAGCAGTTCTAAGCAGTTCTACTGATAAGACAAAAAAATTGAAATCCAGAATCGATATAACACATTTTATTACTTTTTCAATAATATATTTATATGTATTGTTGTTAACCCAATTAATTTTGCTTTTATTATAATTTTTTCCTTATCAATTTCAACAATTTCATGGGTGAAGCATAACATGTTTGCTGGTTTGTGAGACCGCGACAGCCTCGAAAATTTGTGGAATTTGTTGTTTCGAAAGAACGTTTTGATAAAATACTCTCCAATTTATACAATTAAAATAATAATTACATATCCTAATTCTCATTTCTCATTGCAAATAGTCAGTCAAATACTTTAAGTACTTTTTTTTATGTCTGTATGTTTAAACTAAAGCCAGAATAGATTAATCCAATTGAATTGAAAATACAATTTGGAATGCATAATATTTTATTTAATTCTTTTCCCGCACCTAATTCTCACTTCAGCACAAAAAAAAAATCGGGGAAGAAACTTAGTAAAATTTCCTAAAAGAGTACATTTTGCATTTTTCACTCATTAAATGCAATTTTTTTCCTTTCACTTTGTTCCTTATACTTCGTTTTACGCGTTTCGCATCTCTATAATTAACATTTCATCACAGTCAATCCTATTTCAATATTAATTATATCTTTCATCCAGGATTAAACTACTTGTGTGATCCTTTAAATTAAAAAAAAATTGTCTAATCTCAAGAAAATATAACATTTCCAAATAATTTGATAAACAGGCGTAGGGGAAAATTATCTTTTAAACTAAAAAATCGACTGACTTGAAAAGGAATAAAGTCTATGTGGCAAAAATATTCCAAGCCAATTCTCTCTCTCTCTCTCATACTTATTGTTAGAATCTTGGAGAATCGACATCACTCTCCAGTATCCAATTCACTGTTGCTGATCTCAATTTGGAAACATATTCTGCTGAGATGCGTCATTCTCAAAGTCACTCCATGCATTATTCAACTCCATGAAAATCATCTTTGCTATCTTCTCATTGTCAGTTCCCATTTGCTGTTTGGCGGAAGAGAGAAAGTCAATATGAGGTCGCCTCTCAATTAACTCAAAAGGAGCTCATCATACCTTATCAGGATGAACGGCAAGGCACGCCTTCCTGTAAGCCTTCTTCACATCTGCCGCACTCACGAGCTGGTGCATCTCACACTTGTTCCACTTTGCATCTGCCCAGAGGACGACATGCATTGAGCAGAGAAGGGCACGGATGTTGCTCTTCTTTCCCTCCGTCTTAACAAATTGTAAAAGAAAACATATAAAAATTTAAACTCTGTATTTTAAATCACGAGTTTTTTCCATTTTAGTAACGTAGAAAGACAAAGTGGCAAAAATGCCAAAAGAGCCTGTAACTTATTTGAGTGACAAAATATTATCTCAAATAATATAAATTGAGACTTTAAGGGGCGTAAATTTTTATCCAAAAGAACCTATCCCTCCCCTATTTCCCTTTTTTATTAAGAATACGAATTTCTGTATTTTAATCTCTCGAAAATACGAAATATCTTTGTGCATAAATTTAACAGAATGCAAAATTTCATAATTCACAAAATTCCGCCAAATGTAATCTCATTGGAGAATATTTTAATCTCCATGGGAAATATATTCAAGTCATAAAACCAATGACGAACATTCCAAATAATTGACGCAGAAAATCTTAGTATAAATAAAAAAAGCAACGCAATCACTCACCCATTCCATAATCTTCAACTTGTCCGGATCCATATCTCTTACAATTTCCTCTTTGCGCATTTCGTTGATAGAGCGTGGCCCTTGGGAGTTTTTGCTGCCAAAACTGTACCCCTGACTCCCTAGAATATCCGCAAATATATCACCACTGCCCGCGTTCTTGCCCTTCTGCTGACCCCCCGCCGCATTCGGTTCGGCAAAGTGCGAACGACTGTAGTCAGGCTTTTGCTCCCCCGGACTCTTAGCCGCCTGATGACTGGGCGTCGACGCCCGCGGTGACGGAGTCGCCGCAAATTGATGCGTGGGACTGGAGAATTGCGTTGACCGTGGACTGGGAGTTGTACTTGTCTTACCACCCGCCCAATTCACATTCAAACCACTCGCTAAATTACCCAGATCCGAGAAGGGATCTGGCTTCTGTGGTGGCGCCTCCTTAGTCACGCTCGGGGCGCTATTGTTCGGCTGAAGAGGCACAGTGGGTGCCGTAAAATTGCCCGCAAAGGGATCAAAAGTCTCCCCACCATTGCTGGGTGATGCTCCCTGAGGGAAATTTGCATTGAAATTCAAGTTCAATCCATTCAAATCGCCTGGCATTTGACTAGTTTGTGATGTAGTCTTCATTGATCCAAACAGATCGTCCAATCCATTGGGATTCGATGGAGCATTCTGGGTGTTACCCAAGAGATCAGGGATGGGATTAGACGTGCCATTTGTCGCTTGTCCTGCCTTTCCAAACAACTCCGCTTCGGCGTCGTGAGAGTCAAAACTGCCCAGAAGATCAAAACTCGCCTCCTGACGAACCGGTTGACTCTCCTCGGCGCTCTCTCTGCGTTCACCCTTTGCCAAATTCAAGAGGTCCACATTCTTCAGTGCAGCTCCTTGTGGTGCTTCCTCTTGCTCAATTGAGTCATCGGACTCCTCATCCGGAAGCTGAGGCGCAGCCACTGGAGGCGGACGAGGTGGTGGCTGAGCGGATACTGGAGGTGCTGGACGCGGTGGAACCGGTGCTAAAGGTGCATTTTGACTACTAGGCTTGGAAATAAAATTATCCACTGTCTCTTCATACTCCAGAGCCGTGCTGAAGAGATTCAAAGCATCTCTCGGAGGCTTAGCTGTCATCCATGGCAAGGTAATCTGTGGCATTCGCTCAATATCCCCCACAAAGATACTCAAAGCCACATGAAACTTCATTGGAACATGCTCCGCATCCGGAACATCATCCAACTCTGACTTATCAAAGTGAATTAGAGTCTCCTCTTCGGGGATGAATCCCGTGTGCAGTTGGAATTGACACACTTTGAGCCCCTGTGGGCGTCCCATTCCCTTTAGGGCATTCCTGGCGTGAAACACCGTCACAGTGATGTCCCCACAAACGGTTACATTCAACGGAATGGACACCCTTCCCTCGGAAGCGTGATACAGACGCATCTTCTCGTACTCTTGCACCGTTGAGAAGACAATCCGATCGTGACAAGTCACTTCCACATACATCCGACATCCATCTCTGGCTTTTGTCATCCGTGGCACCGGAGACACCGTTACCGACACCAGCGTTGCCGGCTTGAAGTGCGGAAAGTGCGGAGTTGAGCGCAAAATGTCACCCAAATAGTATAAATATCTCAATTCTGATGGCTTCATATTAGGCGGTGTTCTCTTCACCGCAAATATCTGCATTGCATCTTCTGGCTCTCTCACGAGACCCGCATAGATCAGCAGAGCACCCACCATTGTGGCCGCTGTGGCTCTACCATCAGCACTCTGCACAATTACCACACTCTTCGGATCGGCACTGAGGAATCCATACATATCCTCAGCAATTGAATACATAGCGTGCAGGAGAGGCGCCTTGGGCGGTGCCGGTGAATACATAAAACTACACTCAACCGTTCTCACGGGTGGCGGAAGTCGAGGGCACGTTCTCGGGCCCAAATTATAGATACTCATCTTGGCCAATGAGTGACGACTCTCTAAATACAACTTCACATCATCGATGTTATTCGTCTTATAGGCTGACTCTAGGCCCTCCGACGGGCACGGCATCACCACTACTCGTGATGTGATGTAGCTAATGTCTAAATCTGTGCGCGCAATGGTCTGCTGCATTGTCTGCATGACCTTTGACGAGGTGTCCTTGAGGTTCTTGAGGAAGCTGCCGGCTCCGCCGCGCAACGACGAGAACAATCCACCGCCGTGATGGTAGGGATCAGCCGGATTTGGGGGTGGTGGCCTAGGATAACATACAAAAAACTATTAAATTTTTAAGACAAAAAATCTATCAAAGAAACGATAAATAAGACGTTTTCCGACACTTTACATAAATTAATCACGGGCTTATCACTAAGTTAACTTGTAAAAATAATCAAAAATTTTTTCTTGTCATTTCCTTTAGTTTTAAGTTGTCTGAATAAGCTAACGTATTAATAAGCCAGATTATTAAAAAAAAAGTGACGGAAAATGAGCTTTTTTGTCGCGTTCTCGAAATATCTTCTGCGGTTTCGCAATTTTAAAGGTGATTAATTGGTTTCTGCAAATGTTTAGAGAACAAATTATTGATTTTAAGGTCTTTATAGCGCCGAAATATATCCAGAAATTCATCTGGATTTAAATTTTTAGATACCTCTAAGTCATTCTATGAAAAATAAAACATTATCTCACCCTCCTGGTGGCATTTGGGGCTGCCGTGGTGGTTCATTGGGACGCGGCGGAGCACTCCGCAATGGCACTGGGGATGCCTGAGGCGGAGCCGGACGTGGAGGCTGAGGGCGACTGGGTGCGTGAACAGGACTCGGATTCGGTGTTTCACTTGGTGGGGTATTCAGGGCTTTTCCCTGCAAGCCCAGCGGCCCCTTAAGTGACCACTCCCGACTCTCTGAAATTGCAGCTAATCTGTCCAGCACGGTTGCGATGTCGAATCTCTTGCTGGGATCCACCTGCAGGCATCCCTTAATGACATCGTGGAAACAGAGATAACGCGAATCACCGGGCAGGCTGTAGTTAGCATTGATGATCCTCAGCTTGGCTGAGTCCTCAAATGGGTGCTTCTGGAAGCACAAGCAGTACAGGATACAGCCCAGTGCCCACACATCGGACTTCGGGCCAATCTGGTAGTTGGCCCATGTGTCCAGCTGTTCAGGAGATCGATACATTGGGGTTGTCACTGTGGCCAGCTGATCCTCCAGATTATTCCTCTGCTGTGCTGACCACGTCATATCCGGCGAGTAAATGTCCGTTGTGGCGGATCCAAAGTCGCACAGCTTCAGTAAACCATCTGTGCCTAGGAGGAAGTTCTCAATCTGCCGGCGAGAAATTCAATTAGATGAAATCTCAATTGTCAAATTAAGAAAAGTGGTTGGGAAATTACCTTTATGTCTCTGTGTGTTATAGGTGGATGCTGAGAGTGGAGATGACTGACAGCTCGAGCCGCCTGATAGAAGACACGAAGAACTGTGGGCGGTTCTAGAGCACTGCCCAGACAATCGACCAGCGAACCGCCTGAAATATTCCACACAAAAAAAGTCCAACTGATAAGTCTGGCGAAAAGCCGATAAATTCGCCTCCCCTCACCTTTGCACAACTCCGTAACCAAGAGATATTCAGCATTTCCTTGGGCGCTCTGCGTACGATCAATGAATGAGGCAGAGATGAAAGTCACAATATTGGGATGTCCGGACAGCTGTTTGTGGATGTTAATCTCTTTGATGATGGTATTGCACGCCTCCTTGTCGGCGCCAATCAGCTTCTTTAGGGCATACTCCACACCAGATTGAGTGTCCTGGGCCACATATACAAATGCGAATCCGCCTACGTGAGAGATGAAAGAGCATTAACTCAGCGGGGGAGGCATTTGATGGGGTCTGGAGCGCAAGTCTTAAAGCTTGTGATTCTTATACTAATCAAAAGAACTTTACTATTTGAATTCAATTAGATTCTTATAAGATTATTGACCTTAACAAGTAATAAAAGATAATGTCTTTAATCAATCCTTTTTAAGTCCTACTCCAAACAATTACAATTTCGACAATTTCACTAAAAATTATATGCCTAATAAATACAAGAGCTGTGAACTTCATTTGAAAGCGCCACGATTAAAGAGGAAAGCAAAAAAAATCACATCCTGATGAGAAAATTGATTTATATCATGCGGAGGCGGAAGGATCAAATTGCATGATAGGCATCCTCGTAAGCGGACACTCTGCTGAGCTATTTATGGAAAGAAAAAATTGACTTTCTTCCACTTGTAAGACGAAGAGAAACCCCACCACGGCAATCCGGAAGACGCACAGGCGAGCTCGCAAGTCATGACAAAAGAGCGTTATATCGTGGGGGCCATGAATCCCAGGAAATAAATAAACAACTGACACACATGTACTTTGTTTGAAATGCTATCTCACTTAAATTTAAATTTTCCCAGCAATTGCCTTGTTAAACTTATTCAAATTCATAAACAAGCTGACGAAATTAAACAACGAGAATGCCCCCAAGAGTGACCATCGCCGATTTTGCGCTCTGGAGCTGAGGCTCCGCAGCAGGAAGTGCGCCCCGAAAGGAAAATTGCATGAAAACCTCTGCCACACTCTCGGACATCAATTGCACCAACAGAAAGTGGTAAATAGACACAGCAGAAAGGTAATTATTGGTGAAAAGAAGTAAACAAATAGCAATGAAGGGCGTTTAAAGTGAAAATTGAGCAAGTGAAAATACACTCACCTTCAGCGATCACTCGCTTTATTCGCAATTTCAGAGCCCCAACCTCCACCACCTGCCCCACAAACTCATTCTCGTGACCACCATTCGTCCCTGTGTTAAAATATCCTATAGCTGACTTGAAGAATTCACTCATTTTCCTCACAAATTCACAAAACTTTAGAGGCGAACACTCGATTTGTCCAACTTTCTTTTCCACAAATACGCCATGTTCTGACGTCTCCACGAGTAGCGGCGACCAATTTTGTACGCGTAAAATACTCGTGTAGCATACACGTGTAAAATAACATTTTACGACACCTAAATTACTAATCTCAAAAGTTAACCCATTGCAAATCTCATTGGTCAAATGAAATTCCCTATAGAATGCATGACTTTAAAAATGTTTGCCACTTTGCCAGTTAAAACCAATTTATCCTCAAATCCTATGAAACAAGACTGATTTTTGTTATTAGTTTTAATTTCAAATTGTGATAATAGAAGACGCAAAAGGCCATGAGGCCTAAGACGATAAAATACTTTTTGTGTTTATGCAGATTCTAATCAATCAATAAATCTGATTAAAGAATAATTACTGACTTTTATTTTTCCTTCGCCTCAGGATTTTTTTTTTTCAGAATTGCAATATTAGATGCCATTACACAATGGAGTAATTCCGAATCGCCATCTTTGCCATAGCGCCCTATCTTCATCATGTTTTTATGATAGTTTATTCGTTTATTTCGCGAAGAGACAAGCCCACAAGTCACGCGATGTGGTAAAACGAGAGGCATAGCAGTGACTGGGGTAATCGCAATTGGTTGAAACTCCCGAGTGGGGAAGCCATAATTGCATAATTGAAACAAAATTATAACCTCGCCAGCTCGAAGTGTTAATTAACTCTATAAAAAAAAAAACATAAAATACCACTGAACTTAAATAAATTTCGTCCACTGTACATGCGCAAACAGGAATGAGAATTCCCATTTTGACTCCATTGGTTGTCTTACAATTCTGATGGATGGATGTGCGCATCCACTTTTGGGGGAACTGCGCTTGTCCAATCAGAGATTGCCGATGGAGACAAAGCTTCCCACCTTGTTAGCAGCTAGAACAGCATTTCATCCCATTCTGAATTCGCCACAAAAGAATTAATACCTAGCTTCAAGAACGGGAAATATCCCTGCAGCACCAGGAGAAAAAACAGTTTGCAAATTAGTATGCGAACTACAGTAGAGTTTCCGTAATCCGCGGAATTGGGACCCAATTTGACAGAAAAGTCAACTCCGTAATCCGCGAAATTTTTAAAATATCAAACGGTTTTTAGATCGAAATTGGAATGATGCACAAAGAATAATGTCGACAGCTTTTATTTTATTGATAAGGGTTGTGCTGGTATGTTTTCTTTCCATTTTAACACATAAATGTTGATCAAACTTAACTTTTTCACAAAATAATTGATGAACAAAAAATATTCTCGTACTAAATTTTGTAAACAAATGATTTTTGGAATCAACGGATGAAACCAGCTGAAACGTCACGCGGTTTATGAGAACGCGGATTATCGAAACTCTACTATGTAATTGCAAACTCCCCCAAGCAAACTTGCGGTTCATAGTCCCCGAAAGTAGGTAAACTGTTTGCAAACTATTTAAATATTCGTAGTACAAACTGTTTGCGTTTTAGTTTTTCAAAGTATTTTGAAATATATTTTAAAATGGTTTGCGAACTCGACGAAAACTTGTATCAATTTAATCGAGGCATTTCAGCTATTTGCACAATTTTTGACGATTAGTTTGCAAATAATACAGAAATAGTTCACAAACTATTTGCGTTTTAGTTTTCAAAGTCGACGAAAACTTGTACCAAGCCAATATTAAATTCCATATTAAAACCGGTTTATCTCAGCTTCAGGAATCTTTAGAGACTTGTGTCATACCTTGTTGGAAAGGTCTTGGCCTAAGCTACAACATACTAATGTAGGGGTCGATCTCGGTAGTGGACTGCGAGACCGGAGACACTTGTCACACTCAAGTGCCTCTTACGATTTAAAGTCAATTCTTGTAAATTTATTTTTTCACACACGTGTTATTGGCGGCAGAGACCGGGGACTTCCAATTGAAAATGCACTTGTGAACTTAATAATCCACTATTTTATTATTCAATAAACTTTACCGGGGAAAATACTCTCGGTTCGTTCCCGAAGAGTGTAGGAACACTGACATAATATTAGGAAATGATTAAGTTCTACTGAGATATACTCAGTGAGGCGATTGATGTTTAAGTCCTAGTGAGATATATTCTGTAGGGCGATCGAAGTTTAAGTCCGAGTAATTGTGAAAATTCCCCCCTTTTATACAGAATATGCCCAGCTGCAGGAAAGGTTTCTGTGACATCAAACTTCTACCTATGTGATTGATTTATTAGGATTGCTAAACACTTCTTGACATTAATAGAGAAAAGAGGCTTCTTGCTTAGTGGTACAAATATATGCACCACAGAGGTTTGAAAAGTGGCAAGAAAAATATCATGTAGAGGTAGAGAAAAGTGATCTGAATGATGTTAGATCTTTGTTGAAGATGTGGAGAGCGTAAAAAGTGGAAAAAAGAATATTCTTATGTAGGAAAGTGAGTCGTTATGGTGGAAGAAAAGAAGAGAGGAGAGAAAAAAATTATATGGGTGACGAGGCGCTTCGCGCCTCTCTTTGCGTGGTTTGTGGTTTGTGTAGTAACTCGGATCCATTAAATTGATTGAGAATATTGATTTGACGGATAAAAAGTCGAAAATAGGGGATCTTTGTATGAAATATTTCAAAAGGGGTGGAGGGGGCATCCCCTATAACATTAAATTACAGGGTACATTACTCAAATCAACCCCTTCATACATTGTGAGCCGCTAACGCTTCATCTTAGTGATAAAAAATGGAAATTGTCTGAAAAAATTGGTAAATTTGTATGAAAGTTACTAATAGGGGATGATGTGATCTTCTCCTATAGTATGGAGTTGTAGGTGTACCCATTCTGATCTACCCTATCGTACATCGTGACCACCTAGC
>CAKKOB020002900.1:0-10788 GCA_918844115.2 Phlebotomus perniciosus
AAAAAAAAGAAGAACGGCAGCCCGATCGAAAATATCAACTGGGTTCAATGAGATCTCTGTCTCACCTCGCGGATCTATTTGCAGACGCTGCACATCATTTACCCCCGCGCACTTTCCTCGCGGGGGCGCTCAGCAGCACATGATAAGATCCTCCGCACCAAGGAGAGACAACACATCGCTATGGACAAGTGAGTGAAGGACTTTTACAGCATTAATATTATAATTATAACCCAGGAATCACATGAATTTCGTACTGTTATATTTTATAACACTACTAGCAAAAATGTTTAAAAAATTGTCTTTTTTTTGTTGAAAAACTATAAAAGAGAAGCAAGAATATTCTCACGGTGTTTAAGGTAGAAATTTTAAGAAGTAAAACTGAACATTTTAAAAAAAAAAATATCATTTCAAAAAATCACGTCAAATCCGTCTTGAGAACCTCCACGAGGCATAACATCAAGTTTTTTGATGGAAAATCTCAGGCCTGCCGATCGGATGATTGTTATTCAATACCAAAGTGAGAATCACGCGCGTGTTTCTTGTGCATACTTAATGAATAAACAATTTCCGTATGTGCAAACGTGAGGCAAAAATTTATTCACCTCCCCAGAATGAATAATAACCCAGTCACTTGGGACACCAACACTTTTTAACGATATGGCGCGTCTTTGTTGTCGCTGACTGCCAAAAAGTGCACACGCGCGAAACATACTTTGCAAAAAAGAAAAAAAAAGGAAAGCAAAATGAGACCTTCTGACCAGAAAAGACGCGCAGAATGGGACACAATTGTTGCAGGCGCGATTTGGCATTGTTGAGTTGTGATAGAAATGAAGTGACCAGCTCGAGAGGATCGCATTCTCGCCAACACAAATATAGTCTCTCAATATCACGTGTATTGAGCGCGCGCGATCATTAACGCGCTTTTGCCAGTTGAATTAAAAATAGACGGCACGAGGCGACCACGAATCATTAGATCATTCAAAATAAATTAACACACGCTCAATCCATTATTTCTGACTGTCACACTTGCCAGGATGGATTCCTCGCGCTATCGTGTTATGGGAACATTTTTTTTCTTCTTCTTCTTATACTTGAAAGCCAACACAATTGCTCTTTCTAAATCACTTCTTTTGCCTATGTAGGGTCAAGTAACACCTTTTGGCCACTTTGACACCACTTTTGGACTCTTGGGTTATCCCCTTCTTTTTCGAGGCAGTCTTCCTGGAATTTCGTTGCTTTTCTAACCGTTTGATGTTTGAAATTATCAAATAATGATCTAATGATCAGCAATGTCAGTTTTTAGCATCAATTACCAATTTATTCGAAATGGCGGAAAGTGCGATATACTGGCTGGTCAAAAGGGGTTACTTAACCCTACTTCGGTACTTGCGCTTTGTCATGTGCGCGCTCTCGAGGGAGCCGCCAAATAAAAGGCCGAGTTCACATGATCGAGCGCCAGACAGAGGTGATCTTTATACTTTTTTTTCACGCATGATCAGGGAAAAAAACCGTGAAGCAAACACGCAAAAAAGTCGACTATTGTCGATGAAAAATTTTGGCAAATGATCTCACAAGACATTCAAGAATCGATCATGAGTGATCGTGCAGAGAGAATTTGGACAATACAATGCGTGACAAATTGCAGATAATTTAGCCAGAGGTGGAAGCTTTGGATGCTGTTTATGCCAAAATCACGATCCGTGGAGACAGTCTATGCTTTTTTTCTGGAATTCAAAGGTGTTTGACGTCAAGAATGATCATTTATTTCGTACTGTTATATTTTAGAACACTTGAGAAGCGTTTAGCATTTCAATGTCTCTCTCAGAATATTAGCAACGAAATTTTCTCTCAATGTCTCATGTCTCTCTAATGACTTTATATACTGAAAATAGCAACGTGATTTTTGCGCGTAATTGCCGATCTCACGAACGCCATGATTGCGATCGGCAGTGTCTGTTTGCCAAGGATGCTCCCAAAACGGGCACAAGACGGACTCACCCACGCCATTGGTGGATGTTTTCGATGCCCACCACGTGTCCATGTCCACCGAGTCGACATTCTGTTGTCCCGAGGGCAATTTGGCGCGAAAATTGCTGGTGATCGCGCGAGGTGGCACTTAAGTGGCTGTGATTGCAATAAAATGCGAATCGCCGCATGAAAATCGTCACGAGCGACACCGGCGCGATATAAACTTATGCATGGACATTTATATGGTGTGACAATGTGAAATATTGGTATGTGAGGCGAGAGCGTGTGACTTTGAAATGTTAATCTTCATAAAAACTTTTCTGCTTCTTCTGCTCCAACAGTTTCGCGGCTTTTTTTTGCTACGCCATTCCCTCTCACTCCTATTTCGGATATTCTTTCACTTTAAACATTGCCCGATACGTGAGAATTTTCTCAAATTGACAAACACGATGAAATTCTTTGTATATATCTCAAGAAAGAGAAAAAAAAACATGATGAGATGTAATAATACCCAATTCTTAACTTCTGAGAAGCAAAAGCTGTGAATCATATGAAAAAATTGTACTTTTTAAGGCACAAAAGAACCATATGAACTAATCCAGATATTTGTATGAAATGTCTATTTGATAAATAATATTAGAAAAAAAAACTTTATTAATTAAATATTTTTTACATTTTATGTTTAATCTTTCATGTAAGATTGTACTTTGAGCAAAACAAGCACTTGCGATAAGGTATAATAATTTCTAAGTTATTTGTAGAACTAAGTAAATAAAATAAGTGATAGATTTTTTTTAGACAAATAAAAAGCATATATAAATTGTGTAACATGATGAATTTATTCTGTAAATAAACTTCTGCTATAAGATTCGAGAAAATATAAACATAACATTGTGAATGTTTGAAAAGTGAAGCAAAACCCCTCAACGACTTAATCACAAAGGTCTTCCAATGGAACAATCATTAAATGAAAATAAAAAGAGAAATAAAAGCAAATGTCATATTACAACTAATTAAAAGAAATAATTTTAAAGAACAGAAAGAAAAAAACAAATTAATCGTCACAAACGTGCATGAAAATATGTGAGAAAAGAGTCATTGAATAAAATACAGAGATTATCTGGTGGAAAAATATCAAGTGTTTTATTTTGCTAGATTCGTCTCTTTAATCTCCCAAATGTGTGTGCTTTTTTCGGGTTATGTGTGGTAGGCAAAACTTTCCACACTGAGCTTTTGAGATGTTGCGCCAGCGAATATTTAATCAATTTTTCAGAATGATTAAGCCCCACACTTTTCATAAGGCGTTAATCCAAAAGGCTTTCCACTAATGGTAAAAATCCATTCGATGCCGCAGTGTTGTCAAAAAGCTTATTGTAATTCCTTTAGTTTTTGAGAGGAATATCCGTATCAATGTTTTCTTAACTTCAATCTCCCGAAGGATCATCCCACACTTAGAGACATAACCTTCCAATATTCCTTCCAATTAACTTAAATCAAACCTTGTCCTGATAATCCTTCGAACAGATGAATGTTTTGACAATGAACTGTCAAAAATATCCGGATGTCAGGTACTTGCTATAAAATGGCGATTCGGATGCGTTCGTAAATCAGAGCTTGTGAAATTATTGCAAGTCGATAATCAAATCAAAATAATGGATGAATGGATTTCTCTCAATAAAGATATCTGAATTTAGCCAGTGAAAAGCCCCTTCATTTCATTTTTTCTCCTCGCGACTTGCGCGACTGAACTTGAAGGAAGGCGATCTCAAACAAAATTGCCACTCTGACGCCACAGTGTTTTATACATTGGCTAAAGTGATTAGATAATTATACACGGCAGTGTATTATCGTCGGCATGACGTCAATTGCACTATTGGCTCAGCGAGTGAGAGGTGAGTGCAAAAACAAATGGGGAAGGCAGACAAAAAAGTGTATCGCCGGAGGCTCTCAAGAGGAGACACTATCAATGAGCATGAAATGTGATTCTCATAGCGAATTTACACCTGTCGATGGAAAATTCACAAATTAAAATAACAACCATTTCGACTAATTCAATTATGTGACCCGCGATCTCTGCAAATTGCCCTAATTTGTCGCCAAAGCACCGGCGAGTAAAAGGAGACATGGGCCGCGATTTGCGAAGACAAGCAAAAAATGGGCAATAAATAAGACAAACATCCAATAATAGCCAAAATAGCCAGAGTCAGTGGAATTTTTTGAGTCATTTGACAAATTGGTAGTCAATTAGAGATGACAGAGAATACGCGAAAATTGAGCTCCTTCTTCTCATTGTAAGGTAATCTTTCTCAACCACAGGTAGGTATAGGTATATCGTCGAAATAAGGGACAGAAAGTATCACAAATTAAAAAAAAAGATAAGAGAAGAGATAGTTAATATTTAACATGTTAATATTTTTATCAGACATTTTTACAGGAATAATTTCAAAGATAGGTAATTCTATGATTCTCATAGGGAAATTAGATTAAGAAAATTAAGATTAAGAAACCTTAGTGTTAAAAAGAAGTCTTATAAAGAAGCTTTTAAATGATTTTACCTCTTGAAATTCTTCAAATTCCTCTGGGACTGAAAGAACGCGCTTGTTTAATTTTTTTCTGCCCTTCTTCGTCCATCAGGGTGTGCCCGTTGGCGAACGCAGTTCCTCATAAATGATGGAAATTTTCCTGGTGAGACGGTCAATAGACAATTTTCACCAAATTATCCATTTGGCACATCAGTTTTATTATCGCCTCACCCATCTAATTATCGGTGGAATCTCTGTCGTCCAGTTCGTGGCGCACAAAGTGCTAAGTGAAGATTTGAAGAGAGATGATTGTGTGACTCCTTTTGCATGTGGGAAGGCCATAAAATTATGATGAATCCACCTCTGCGTCACACTCCATCGTGCTAATTAACCCATCACACTCGTCGCAGAGAGACATCAATTCAACATCCATCGGCGACCCATTCAACATGGACACTGGGATTCTAATTTACCTGAGAATCGTGATTGGGACATTTTTCAACTGTTCTGGCCACGACAAAAGGTGTTTTACTATTTTATTATCGAAATTTTTTAACATCACGCTCTGGTATCGCTTTAATTTCAATTTTTATAGCCGCCAACGAGGCGTTGAGAGACTCTCTGTCACACCAAATATTTACCATGTCGCCACCATTGGAAGGATAATTTTTTTTCGGTCGTGAGTAAATAGCAGAAGAGCAAAATAGCCACACGGTTGATAATGTTGTCAGTTTTGAGGAATTTCATGGTGGTTTATCTCTTAATTTTAAGAATGGGAGATTTGCATGTGAATCTGCTCATCATCTCGCATGATCTCTGATTGTGGCTGATGGAAATTTATTTCCCGCGGCTTTGCGCCACCCAAAAATGAGGGAAAATTGATTTGTGACCCAAAAATTGCGGGTTAGATTCCGCGGCGACATCCACTTGAAGCCACATCGCTCCTAAAGATAATCAGAGCGGGATAAGCCAGTATGTCCACTTGAGGAAGAACGATTACCGTGCGAATGCGCAAGAGATTTAGGAGATTTCTGCGCGACTATTTTGGGGCCGTGAGTAAATTTCCAGTGTAATCACGAGAGAGAGCGACATCACCAAAAGGGGCTAAAAAGACTGTCGTACGTACTTATCGGATGGTGTTTCATTAAACAAGCGCTATAATTTTCTATGTTTCACACACAAGATAAAAAATAAACAATCAACAAAATATAGGGAGGGGATCACGTGCTGCGCAAATGGACTTATCATGCAAAGCCATTTACACACCGCGAACACTCTCAGCCGGTGTGTGTATATAATCTCGCGAGAAGAAATACAGCCCCCGGTGGCACAATGTTGGATGATGGCAAACATGCTCGCGCGAAGTCATCGTCGCCAAGATTTACCATTTCCGCACTCACGCACTTTATCTCGTGCTTGCCGTGCAAACATATTCCCTGTCACGCCCGGAGCAGGTGAAGGGGTAAACGAGTTCTATCAAGGATAAAACGATGAGTTTCTTATTTAATTCAATTCATGCCAAGCTCGCGACATCGAGGACGCACGTGCAGAGGATTTTCAGAACATTGGATTGTGGAAAAGAGCTTCGCGTGGCGTCCCAATAAAGAATCGCTCACAATTTCACTTTATATACTCCAATGTTTTGTTATTAGATCCGGTTCGAAGGACCAAATTGATGCAATGTTACCTGTGTGAATGTATAACAAATGAATTAGCGACTGATTTTCTCCTTTTTTACACATAAATTCTTTCCAAAAACACTCATTTGTCAATTCAATTGTTTTCACTAGTTATAGCTATTTATAGAAAAAATATAATGGCTACCGCCCTCGAAGTGAAGTTGGCAACAATTCTGATTTAATTGAATCCTCGGAATGAGGAGTAATCCAATAGGATAACATCAAAATTTCCATGGGAAAATCCAATGGATCCTTTCAGTGAAAATCTTGAGAGCGTTCCAGTGGAATTCCATATATGGGAATCCATTGTAGCCTCTTTATTGGGGTCTTTTATTGTTAGCATAAGGCAAAATGAGGACACACAATTCTACGTGGGAAGCATTTTAGCTATAAATAAGATCCATCATAAGTCTTTGGAATTGGTTTGCTGGTAAAATTCTATTTAAGAATTTCCTTTCCAGTCAAACACAAATAAAACAGTTCAATTTTTTTAAAGAAAGATAAAGATTAAAAAATATGAGCAATATGAGGATAGCCTTGTGTCAATTTTGAATATTGATAAATATAACGTTCAGCCATGATTCGTGATCTCTATCTATCTTTTCTAGAGAGGATCGCTCAATTTTTGCTCCATTGAAAATGACACCTTTTTGCGCTGTTAATGGGACAATGTCAATCTTTGTCTTCCTTATCGTGAGATAGAGTAAGTCCTTGTCAAGATCTGAAGGATCTTACCCACCCAATGCGGATCGAGTGATTCAGAGGCCAAATTGCCGCAAAATTCGATATCGACGCACCTTATCATGGGGCCATATTTGCCTGTCGTCGGAAAAAACAAAATGTTGCCGGAGACACGTTCACGAATAGTGATTTTTATGGTTGTTTGGACACACCAGTGAGCTCAGCAGCGCACTGATAAGGCACTCCGGGTGCTGATAAGACATTCTTTTATTGGGTCAGATTTTATTGCGGGTTCGTATGGGTGCGTCGAACGGAGGGAAGCGTGTGCCACCTGTTGAAAGTGATATATGACTTTATCGAGCCTAAGATGGTTACCCACTTGATTCCCGGCTTCATTCGAGATCGAACTTATCTTTGCCGGCTCGAATGTGACCCCTGAGGAGATGCGCCTTAACCCCGCGAAGACAAATACCTCTGTTGCTGGGCGCAAGAACACGACAATCCATCAGCAATCATCATGTTCTTGGATGTCTGGGTTTTTTTAATGCTCTCCCCCCCTCCTCGCGTCTTCGAGAAACTGCCACAAACAACACAGACCGGCAATGTTGGAGGTGATCGCGATCGCGCACGTTCCACGGCGTGTTTTGTCGCACCTCACGCCAAAGATTAATATCGAGAGCTCTGAATTTGATTACAGTCAGCCCAATGGGTTCGAAATTGATATCAATTTTATAATTATCGGGTATAAACGTCTCTCAAGACTCCAAGAAGATGAATGAAGGCACACCAGGAAAAAAAAACACAAGGCACCCAGAAACCAGATATTTCCACATATAAGATTCGCCTGAAATTGAATGTTGGGAGGCAAAAAAAAAGACCCACAAAGAAAACGTGACAAAATGACGCCAGTCACATGCTTCGTCAGTATTTCGCCAAGCAATATTCGCCCAAATGAAATCACCGGAAATTTGCGACAAATTATCTGGGCAGGAGAGGGGATATCGATTCTCCTTTTGTTTTGCTAACTTTAACCACTTTTGCACGATCAGCGATCATTTGGCGATAGCGATGGAATTTCTGCAAGACAAACTCCAACCCAAATTGATGATCAATCGATGCGCACGAGGGCTTTGCCGTTCCTCAGGCATCAATTAGGTGATCGCGATGTGTTGCTGAATCACTCTGGTAATGGATAGCCCAGCTCATGGGGGGTTCAGCAAAATCAATGGACTTCGCTATCAGCTGCAGGCATCTTCAAACGCGATAATCCAGGATTATTTGGCAGGTTTTTGAAAGTCAATTAATGGTAAAGGGTGTAAGATAAGGATGGTTAAATGGTATACCTACACCATATATCTTCGCAGGATGTACATAAATGCTATTATGTCTCACTTTATAATCTAACATGTTTTAGTCTAAAATTTAGTTCTACCTTATTAGGTAACAACTATCTTGTTCCAGCTCGAGATCAAAAAAGCGAAAATGACTCTTTAAATCTCCCTATTGCCCGCCATTCACGATTAATGGTGGTATGAGGTCTGGGGAATTTCAGGAAATATCTCCACAAGTCTTATCTTCACTCTCGATGTCAATTGTCCCCCGATTTCGGTGTACCTTGCCAAAATATCGCCCTCCTTGAGTGCCATTTGGAGTCATTAATCTTCCGTGTGGATCGCGATAAAGCCAAATTGCTCTGCCCTCCCAGCCATTCTCCAAAAGGGGTGAGCCTAATCTCCGCGGAGCCCATCCAAGATCTTCGTGACATTGCAGCGCTCCCACGGACAGTGAGGCACCTCCAGGAGGCCAAATCGATTTTTAGGCAAACAAAAAAGACCCCCAATCATTTTTGGGGGTCTCGCCTGATGCACTTCTCAAGAACCCAAGGGTGAGAGGAGAAATGTGTGGGCCACACAAGTTGGGACTTCCTCCGTATATTCTGCTGCTGTGTTTTGCCCACAAAACTTACAAAATCTCAATCTGGGAGAGTAATTTATTTCGTTTCGCTGAAAACGCGGCCAGTTTTTTCCCCTCTCTCTCTCGCTCGTTTTTGTCTTCACCGTCTTCACAATGTCTAGCATAATTACTCTGATCTGTGAAGTTTATCGGATGAATTGGTAAGCCGCCAGGGCGTGTGGGTTTGTCGAGGGGTCAGCTCCTTAAAAATATGTCTCACCACGAAGTCATACTGATTGTGGAACCGGATAAAGCGATGCCTAATGTCTTATGATAGAAAAGGGTTATGTTATCTGGCTCAGAATGACCGAAATCTTCCCTTCCTGTTGACGTCGTAATTCACTGCACTAATTTAATTCATAAATTCACTTTTTAAATGAAACAATCTGTAATTTTGTGGAGGTAATCCTGTGCATCTCCTATGGCAGAGATGACAGTCGATGAGTCGTCCCTTTAAGTCACTCGACCTTGCACTCGACTCATCGAATGTGACCCATCTGGCGACATCCCCGAGACACATCCATCACCAAAACACTATCGTTATTATAGAAATTCTAAAGGTTTAATTTCATTACTCAAAGCCAGAAATATCTCGACCTATATATATGTATAAAATAGAGTGTGCATATGTAAGTTGGCCAGATCACCTCCAAACCATAATATCTCGACCGGACGTGACCTCAGGAGTCCGAAAATACCCATCTCCAAAATAACTGTGTGTGTGAATTTAACCTCAATCTCCCCTATTTATTCACAATTTCCCAATTTCTTAAGAACATAAGAAATAGACAAGCAATTCTTGCCTTCAAACAGTTGTGCTCGTGTATATCAATGTCTACAAATAAACAAATAATTAGGAAAAAAGTATATATTCAAATTGAAACAAAAGTAAAGTTTAATAGCGGTGATATTTTTATATGATAGGTTTTGTTTATAAATTAACACGTTTCACACACAATCAATTTTGCAAAGAAATTGTCAAAATAGGAAGATCAATAGAGTCTCGATCGCAACGCATTTCGCTTGCTTTTACAGATGTTTTTCAAGAGTAGCAAATATTATTTGTAAAAGACACGTTTCCCAATTTCTCAGGCCATGTCAATATCGGAAAGTCATTGAAACAACCTTAAAGATGGTATAAAAGCCATTTCGAATTGCTTCATGTTATCAGTTAGAAATTTTCTCAAGACTGAACTATCAACATGGGATTCATTCTTGTGACTTTTATTGCTGTGTCCGCGTTAGCCCTCGCGCCTACATCAAGTGCTCAATCGGGTAAAAAGTTCAAGTTTTTGTCTAATTGTTAAGTATAAACAAGACTTTATCCTTCTGATTTTCAGGTGATGTGACAGTGGCGCCGACCGCAGTGGATGGTGCAAAGTCTTTAATACAAGAGTATTTTGATGAGCTTGATGAGGACCTTGGGAACAAAGTTGAAGAAACACTGGAGGAAAAGTTGAAACACAAGTTACCTGCACTGGAAAAAAAATTTGCAGAGAATTATAGATAGGTTGTAAAATGATGAAAAATCAACCTATTGCTTAATTACTATATGACAACAATGGGCATTAGTAGACATTAAATTTGCAATAATATATGTAATAATTCCAAATTATTGAAAATAAAAAAATATATTCCCTTCATGATAAGATGACACCTTTCTTTACACTTGTTTAAATAAAGTTTAATTTAATAAGTTGAAATTCAAATTTATCGGTCATTTAGGTATAGTTGGCATCCCAGGTTGAGACATATAGGCTATATGAAACTTCCCCCACCTCCCCTATCTGGTACCTCCCATACAAATTTACCCATTTTATTTTCGACTTTTGATTACTAAGATGAAACGCTAGAGGGTTGCAATGTATGATGGGAATGTTTTTTACAATAAAAACGAAGCGCTGGCTGGTTACGATGTATGATAGGGTTGATTGGGGTAACGTACCCTGTACAGCGGACTGTCTATTCCCCTATTTTTGACTTTT
>CAKKOB020002901.1:0-10784 GCA_918844115.2 Phlebotomus perniciosus
AGACCTGAGTTTGGCAAAGGAATTTGCTTAGAAAGTTGTTCTGATGGTTAGGCTAGGCGAGATCCGAGGAGACTACAGTAGAAGCCCCGTTTTAGCCGCTAAGTCTCCTAGGCTAAACCCCAAGTGTATGCGGGGCATAAGGGGGTTGAAAACTTAAGGCTTAAACCTAAAAGATAGCTTAAAGCTGAAGGATAGAATAAGGCTTAAAACTAACCCATAACTTAGCTTAAGTCTAGCATACAGCTTATGATTAATTAAAAGTTTAAATCTAGATCAAAACTACTGTAAATGTAAATCGTAATTTTCGAGATAATTTACGAAAATTTTAAAATTTTTATTATCCCTTTCAAAATACATGAATGAATGAATGAATGAACGAATGAAATCAATGAGTTCTTCTTTAAATGCGAGGAAAAAGACCAACTAAAAAATAATTATTGCTTTAAATTAAAATCATTAGAATAATTAGACTTTAAGATAAGGTTGCAAGTTTTAATGACTTCCCGGTTAAGTATAAAAGGAACAAAAACTTTAGGAGGGCGAACAGTATTGTGAAGAATTTGAGAAAATGAAGATCATTTTTGTTTTGGCGTTTGCCATCTTGGCCTTTAGTAAGGAAGATTCAGATTTTCTGGTTTAATATCGCTAATATCTAAAAATTCGTTTTTTCAATTAACTCTTCCAGATCAGATTGTTTCTGGACAAGATCCACCTCCAAACACCTGGGCAACACTTCCTCCTTATAGCGATATGAATTATCCTTACTTTTATTGGCAACCTGCACGTCAAGCCGACGGAAAACCTTACTATCATTGGCTCGAAGAAGGCAAATGAATTTAGCTAGGAGATTGTAACTTTTGTCGTGCCCCTGTTATCAATGGAAAAAATAAATAGGTATTTCAAAATCAATAGAAAAATACTTCAATTTGGCTCCAAGTTACAATAATTAATTGAAAATCAACAAATTGCAAAATTTTAAATACAAGCATGTGAATGAACAATTTTTTACAGGATGGAAAATACTAATATTGACAAACTTTTATAAAACAAATAATCAAATAAACAAAACAAATAAAAAAAAGAAATAAAAAATTACTGGCAAGCTTAGAAAGAGCTTTTGATTTTTTGAGACTTTCTTTTAAATTAGGTCAGCTTAAGTCACGTTCATAACATTAGCAGCATACGAATTTACGAGACTTAAGTCGTAAGTGTATGCCCGCTAAAGGTAGATTAAGACTTCAGGCCTAATATGTATTAGCCTAAACCTAAACGTTGACTCAACTCAAAGCTCAAATGACTTAAAATTAGCCCAAAATTTAGGCTTAGCTTAAAGTTTAAGTCTAGCCTACAGCTTATGGTTTTTTAAAAGTTAAAAATAGTAACTCAGGCTTAAAGCTTAGGGTTAAATTAGGGCTTATTTTTTATTAAAAAAACATTTTGTGTGGATCAACCTTAGGACTTTATTTGTTTTAAAATTTTAATTACTTTTCAATATCAATGATTTTATTTAAAATGATTTTTTAAAAGAATAATTAGTCTTTAAGATAAGGTTGTAAGCAAGTTTTAATGACTTCCCGGCTAAGTATAAAAGGAAAAAACCTTAGTAAGGAAAGCAGTTTTGTGAAGAATTTGAGAAAATGAAGATCGTTTTGGTTTTTGTGTTTGCCTTCTCTTTTCTAGGAGGAAGTAAGAACGATTGAGATTTTCTGGTTTAACCGGTTTAACCCATTCTTTTTCCAAAGGCGTTGAAAAGTCATCTGAGAAAAAAAATGTTTTTGCATTTATAATCCTTTTTATTTAAATTTCTCTAACGAACTTTATTCTTATTGAACTGATTCAAGTTATGCAACTTCACTTTGTAGACATTTTTGACAGAAATACATGTAAAACCGAGCTTAATTAAATTGAGTTACAGTAGTAAATGGGTTAATATCTAAAAATTTCGCTTCTTCAATTAACTCTTTAGGTCAGATTGTTGCTGGGCAAGATCCACCTTGGTACACCTGGGCAACACTTCCTCCTAATAGTGATATGAATTATCCTTACGTTTATTGGCAACCTGCACGACGGGGCGGCGGACCAGTTTATGAATCTGGACTTCCTGATGGCAAATAGAAATAAGTATGTTGGCAGAAATATTAATAAAACAAACATTAATATGAGAAATAAAAATTCAATGGCAAGCTTAAAAATGTTTAGGATTGATTTTTTTTATAAATCAAGATTGGAAACTTATAATCAGAAATATTAGTAATTGAAAAAAGAATATTGTTGAAATATGGTTAAAAAAATTAGAAAAATGATTAAAAAATTATGAGTAAATATCCAAGATGAAGATAACAAAATATTAATGACTTTCCGGATAAATATAAGGAGTTGGAACACTTAACAGGGATTTAGTTTGAACTCCTAAACCAGCTAAATAAAATGAAGATCTTTCTTTTGACTTTGTATGCCTTCTTTATCGTCGGAGGAGCGAATGAAACAGATGCGGATGGTGAAAGTGAGAGTTTAATTTTGTAAAATGAATTTTGTAATTCTAAAAATTTCTATATATTGTAATTTCATATACAGATGAGAGAATTTCAAGACATGTTCCATTACCAACTCCTCCACCTCCTCCACCGCCTCCGGATAAATACCCTTCTGTGACATACCAAGCTGTACCAGAGCCGGTGGGTACAGGATCGTGGTTAAGAAAAATTGCTGTCGTGTAAAAAGATAAAAATAAAACAATATACCCACCAAATAACTTCTTTCTATCAATTTATTATATTTGGATTTAATGGTTTTATATGTGGAGTCTAAAAGTTATGATATTTATAATCCTCTAAGATTCTTATTATATAATTTTTATCAACTTTAAAGTATGATCATAGGGAAGTCATTATTATTATAATTAGAAAATTAAGAATTAAAGTTAACTAAAGATAACAAATTTAATTTCCATACAGGTATAAAGAGCCCCACATGAACTGTTTTTTTTTAGTTTCATGAAGAACTTGTGAAAATTAAGATCTTTCGTTCAACGAAACAGATTAATAAAGAGGTTATTTTAAGGGGTTACACACCTATCCAGAAGTACAAAAAATACGCTAAATTACAAATGTTTTATTTTCTAGTAGGAATAAAATAGAAATAAATAAAAATAAATAGAACATTGTTTATTGCTTTTTGAAATTTATATTTTTTTTATTTTTTTTTGTTTTACAAAAAATAATATATACAAAATCATTTCATTCACAACACATTTCACTGAAAATGTTGCTCTATGTCTACAAAAACATTATGTTTTGCTGTAAAAATTCCCCAAAAGTGTGTTAACCAGAATAGGTAGTGTTATCTCAATAATATAATGATATGTGTTGTTATAACATGTTTTATAGACAACACCTAACATTTGATGTCCAGGAATGATCCCTTGGTTTTTGTGTAGGTCGTAAAGATTGAGAAGAAACTCCCGGGTCATGAGGCTCCTGCGGAGGAGGATCAGTTGGATGTGGAACATGTCCAGAAACCATCAGATCTGAGGAGTAAATTAAAAAAAGATTTTTTAAATATTAAGTCACAAGAGCTTAATCTTTATTGAACGGGCTTCATACTTCCTCCTAGGAAAAAGAAGGCAAACACCAAAACAAAAAAGATCTTCATTTTTTCAAATTCTTCACAAAACTGTTCTCCTTTCTAAAGTTTTTGTTCCTTTTATACTTAACGGGAAGTCAATAAAATTAGTCTTATACTTAAAAATTTTAAAACTAATTATAATTATTATTGCAAAAAAAAATTTTATTAGGTTTTTTCCCATTCATTTAAAAATTAATTTCTTTAGGGAAGTTATTAGTATATAATTAGAAAACTAAGAAATAAAGTAACTATGATAAAAATAACAAATTTAATTTCCATACAAATATATATATATATAGAGTCTCACTTGAACTGTTCTTTAGTTTCATGAAGAAATTGTGAAAATGAAGATCTTTCTATTGACTTTGTTTGCCCTCCTAATCATTGGAGGAATGGAAGGAACAGATGCGGTTGCTGAAGGTAAAAATTAAATTAATTAATTAATATCTAATAATAAGAATCCTTCATGATTGGAAAATGCGAACGAAGGCGAATCGACGGGATGTATAATGTGTCCAGAGTCGTCTTTAGATGGTGGAAACGAAAATGGTAAGAATTAAAAAAAAAATCTTTTTATTTGTTTGTGAAAATTTTGATTATTTTTGTGCCTGATAAAAATTCCTGTACCGGGAATCGAACCCGGGGCATTTCAAATCCGATGAAAGGTTTTTAATACGTTCAACCCAGGTTCGAATCCCAATAGATTTTTTCGGGTTTAATAATCGCCTGAACTAACTTAAAAAAATATTTTTTATCTTAGAAGAAAAAGAATGAAACAGTTTTGGATGATGAAAGCGATGGTGGTGTGAATTTAAAATTTCTAACACTGTTTATTTTGTAATTTTCTTTACAGTTATGAGGACTCAAAGACATGTTCCAAATAATCCGCCGGCACCTGCACCGGCTCCAAACCCATTGGATAAAGTGCAAATTTATCACGTTGGAAATGTTAGTAATACCTAATGTGATTTGACTTCCCGATCAAATAAAGGGGATGCCTTTAACAGTCGTCGTTAACATTTCCTACACAACAAGAATTATTTTGTTGTAAAACGAAAAATGAAAAAATTTTCATCAATAAATGCATTTAATGATGGAGTTGATAAATTATTTAATTCTCACGAAGAGCTGCAGTATTTTCAACAAAACTGATTAATAAAGTGTTTTTTTCAACTGATTTTAAAACTCTAAAGAATTAAGTTTGCTCCAAAAACTGATTTTCTTCCTTAATGAAAAATCTTACTCATTCCTAAATTGATTATTAAGGAATAATTAAGAGAGTAATATCGAGTTTAAGCGCTTAGGGGAAGGTGGGGCAGTGTTGTTTGATGAGTTTTTCTCATATATTTTGCCATTAAATTTTCCCATGCACCTAATGTGTAAAGGGTATTGTCCTTTACACAATCTGTTAGTACATGGAAAAATTTCATGGGAAAATATATGAGAAAAAACTCATAAAACAACACTGCCCCACTTATCACTATGGAAATTGAGGTCAATCTAATATTAATTACTATTTCATTTAGAGTTGTAACAATATTTAAATTTTTTTTAAATAAATTGGGGAAGTCATTAATATTATAATTAGAAAACTAATAAGAATGAAAGTTTACTATAATTAGGAAAAGATTACAAATTTAATTTCCATACAATATATAAAGTCCCACTTGAACTGTTCCTTTAGTTTTACAAAGAACTTGTGAAAATGAAGATCTTTCTTGTGACTTTGTTTGTCCTCTTTATCCTTGGAGGAATGGAAGGAACAGATGCGATTGATGAAGGTAAGAATAAATTTTTCTAATAAAATATTTTTATTTTCTAATTTCTTTTACAGTCAGAGCAGTTAAGATTCCAAGACATGTTCCAATTTATCCGCCGACACCTCCACCGACTCCAAAACCACCGGATCAAGTAAAAATTGAACCCCTTGGACCCACCATGAATTTGCCTCGTGATCAAAATTCCTGGAAACCTGGATCATCAGGACGATCAGGATTTGGTCGTTAAAACTTTCCACACAACAAGAATTGGTTTCTTGTAAATGGGAAAATAAAAAATGAAGCAAATTTACAAAAAAGGTTATTTATTGATTTTATCCTTGGAGTCTATAAATTATTTTAATCCTCTGATGAAACTGATTAATAAAGAGGTTGTTTCAACAGATTTAGAAACTCTCAAAGCAGTTACTTAGTTAATCCATGGTTACATCAAGGAATTTTTCAAAAATTTAGTCACTAATTTTTAATTATTATTCTTGTAATTTTCTTCTTTTTTTCTTAAAAATATAGACATATGTATAAACTCTACATTTTTAAAGATTTTATTTATTCTGCAATTCATGCGGTGGTCACTAATATGTGTTTGCTAATCAGACCGAGGTAAAACACTAACAGAAATTGTACACAATCTTTAATTATATTTTTAGTTAGAAAAAGATTAAAAATTAGTGTTTTTAAATATTTTTTTTTAAATAAATTAAGAAAGTCATAAATTTTGTAATTTATTTAAAAATTTATGAGTAAAATATTCAAGATAAAGATACCTAACAAATCAATTTTCTAGTCAAATATAAAGCGTTGAAACACTAAATGGATTTTCAGTTTTGTGAAATAGTTTTTAAAATGAAGATCTTTCTTGTGACTTTATTTGCTATCTTTATCCTGGGAGATGCGAGACAAATAAAATCGAGTGAAGAAAGTGAGATATATTATAAGTGTATACAAAAAAGACCCGATAATGCAATTTAGTGGACAAAATACCTAAAAATCAAAATTCTTTTCTCTTTTTTTTACCATATGAAAACGGACATAGAAAACTCGAAAGATTTACCGGAATTTCCAAAGTTGACTGTCGAAGGTAAGAATTAAATGTTTCTAATGTTAACTGAAAATTCTTCTGGATGCTTTTGTTTGTGAAAATTTTGACTAATTAATCGATAAAAAAATCTGCTTTGGTAGAGATTTGAACCCGGATCTCTCAGAGACAATAGTTGAGCATTTCGACTTGAAGAGATCCAGGTTCGAATCCCGATAAAGGAAGTTTTTTACGCTCAATAATTCCGTGAATTTTTACGAGAAATGTTTCAGTTATTATTTTCAAGAACTATTTTTTTCTATCCTAGGAGAAAAGGAAAAAGCACGCTTGACAAATAATGATGATGATGATTCATTCTTTGGTTATAATGAAGGTCTGAATATAAATTCACAATCTAAAACTAAATTATCTCCTAATCTGTTAATTTCTTTTCTCTATTCTAGGAGAAACGAAAGAAACCAAGGAAGAAAAAGACTTCAAAGATGATGATAAGGATAATGATGATGGTGATTTAGTTTTCGGTTACGATGAAGGTATTATAAATTTTAAATAATTTAATTTTACTCTACATATTTCATTCGTTTTCTCTATCAGAAAAAGCGAAAAAGAAAGACAAACTAAATTATCTCCTAATCTGTTAATTTCTTTTCTCTATTCTAGAAGAAACGAAAGAAACCAAGGAAGAAAAAGACTTCAAAGATGATGATAAGGATGATGATAAGGACGATGATGGTGATTTAGTTTTTGGTTACGATGAAGGTATTATAAATTCAAAATAATTTAATTTAATTTTACATATTTCATTCGTTTTCTCTATCAGATAAAGTGAAAAAGAAAGACAAATATGGTGGTCGTCGTGGTCGTAAAGGTAGGATTGAGGATTTGTAAATCCCAGAATAAATCCCAGAAAATCTGCAGGAAATGTTTCCTTGTTAAAATAATAAAAACTTTATTTTAATTGTTTTCTCTATCCTAGGAAAAGAAAAAAAGAGAAGCAAACACGGTGGTCGTAAAGGTATGACTTAACTTCTAAAATAGAATATTCTTTTAGTTTCTCTGTTCGTAAAAATTTAGATTATTAAAAAGCGTGAAAAAACACCATCTTTACTGGGAGTCGAACCCAAATCACTCTGATTTGTATGAACCCGGGTTCGACTCACGATAAAAGAAGATATTTTTACGCCTAATAATTCTTGGAATATTCACAGGAAATTTTTCTACGTTATTCAATAACTGTCTTATTTGTTTTCTCTATTCTAGAAAAAGGAAAAAAGGAGGAAAAGAAAGACAAAGAGCCACCTCTTGATGAAGAGCATGATAAATATCCTGATGATTGTATAGGTTTGAATTGCAAATTCATGATTTGAAAATTAACTTAAAAAATAAGCTGGGATATGGGAATCCCAGCTAATAACAGATTTATTTTGTTATTCATAAGTTTGTGAAAATTTTTGACTATATTATTGAGCTTGAAAAAAATCTTCATCGGGAGTCGAACCCGAATCGCTCTGAAATAATTGAGCACTGAGCCAAATGCTTTCACTCGATACAACCCCGGGTTCGACCCCCAAAAGAAGATTTTTTAATGGTTTTTAATTTCCAGAATTTTCACAAGAAATATTTCCTGGTTAATATTTTGAATAACTATATTTATTATTTGTTTTTTTTTTCACCCTAGATCCATATTTCATTCATCACAGCTATAGAAATGATCTCAAAAATAGGTACAATCCATGTGAGACCTATGAGCCTTATGATGATACTTATCCTCGTTTCGAACCCACTCCTACTCTCCTGGATTATATCTTGGATTTATTTTATTTCTTTGGGTAAGAAGAAATAAAAAAATGGAAAATTTAAGGACAAAGTCAACAGACTATAAGGATCCCAAAAGAAGTGGGAAACGAAATGTTCTTTTCATGATTTTTATTCGGATTTTTTTTCAATAGTGGTTTTTAAATAAAATACAATGAGATAAACAAGAAAATGAGAAATGGAGAGACTTTCAACTAAGTTCACTTATTCGTATTGCTGATAGTGAGGCTTTTGCACTTGTGGCTGCTGCTTGAAGGATGACGCCCCCTGGTACTGGTGGTTGTGGTGACGATGATCATTGTGGTGTGGAGGGGCGGGTGTCTTCACGACAATGTCCGTGGGCTCACGCACGACTTCCGCCTTGAAGCCCTCCTTCGGGTCGGCGGTGTACGTGACTGTGCGGATGAAGCCATCAGAGTCCACAACTGAGTAGCTTCCCTTGATCACTCCCCCATCTCTGATCTCCTTGCGGTTCTGGTAGTTGGTGTACTCATCGTCCTTCACGTCGAAACCGAATTGGTAAGAAGAGTTGAACTGCAAGAGGAAAAATAGTATTAAAATTTAGAGAAAAGAATTTATTAGACCTTATTATGATCTAAAGTTTTAAAAGTTTTAAAGCTTTAGAAAAATTTGAAGAGCTTTAGCTGATTTTTAAGCTTTTATAGCTTTTAGACAACTTTATTAGTTTTTTGGGTTGTTTTTAACAACTTTTTAGAAGCACTTGATTTTTTGGAAATTTTGAAAAGCGATGAAGCTTTTTTAAAAACAATTTTTATGCTTTTGAGGTTTTGAAAAAAAGGATTTCCAGAAAAATTTCAAAATTCCTGAGTTTCTTCAAATGTTACTCGGCAATTTTTCGAACTTTTGCAAAATTTTGAAAGTTTTTCCCGAGTATTTCAGAATGCAATTGAAAGTAAAGCAAAACCGGACAAATAAAATTTAAAAATATAATGAGACAGGGTGTGTGCATTTTTCTTTCAGTGAATAACCCTTGATTGTGCAATAAAGGCGCGACAGATTCCACCCACCGATCATGACTCGCGCAATGTAAGTATAACTTTAAAAAAAGCGTTCGCAGACAGCGTGAGAGGATATATGATCATGTAACGCGCGAGTCGCAATTCAGGTCTGCAACATTTATTCAGTGAAAGTCCACCCAGATCTCTTTGCTCGCGCAAACACTTGCTCTTGGATCGCGATCGGGTTTTAATGAGGAAAATTCCACGATCAAGATGATCGATAGAATGAAAGGGAAAGTGTTTTATTATGATGAAAAAAGGGGAAGTTCAATGGTATTCAAAATAGCGCGCGCGCGCAAAAAATAAACATGCAGAGAAATTAGCATTAAATGCCCGAGTTTCATCACAGCTGAATTATTTTCTTTCTTGCTTCCCCCCTCGTCCGAAAAACGAAAGTGTAAGTGGTCAGTGAGAGTTAAGCACGCAAAATGATCTGATACTTACATCATGATCTTCCGGTTCCTCATCTTGGTAGTTCTGACGGTGGTGGGAGGCCTTCCCGGGAGCCTTGTAGCTGCTACTCTGAGGACTCGCGTAGTGGAGCTATAGGAGGAATTAGAGATCATTGATCGAATTGAAAATAAAACTGGTTGAGAAAATTGCCAACAAGTCAATGTCTCATTTTTATCGCTTTCCCCGCGATAGCGACTTGACGGTCAACTTTGCATAATTGCAAAGGTTAAGGTGAATTTCTCTGATTACCTGCTGCTGCTGTGGCTGTGGCTGCTGGTGATGATACTGTCTCACAGTGGGTGACACATAAGCCGTCTTGGGCTAAAAAAGTAACATTATAAGATCATCAGGATACACGAGTGACCGTTGGGCGATTTGAATTTGAATTCTTACAGCTTGCGATGGGTGGGAATAGTGAGAGGATCCCTCCTGGTTCGAGGGTTCATAGATGGGTGTGGCATCCGCTGACGACTCTCCGGCCTGATTAGCTTGAGCCAGGTGTGCGTAATATTGTCTCAGGTAAGCAGGATCAACTGTTGACTGAGCCTTGGGCCGGGGACGACCAGCAACGGTGGCAACGATCACAAGAAACGTGGCAATTTGGAAGGTCTTCATCTTCAATTGATTTTCTTAATATCCTCTCTTGGCACAGCAAAAAACAACACTGATTCTCTTTGCAACAATTCCGTCGAATTTATCGGATTTTTTCTTCTTTTACTTGTTTTAAGTCACTCAACCCCCAAACACGAGCACAGAAAACCGTGAGCTTAATCCAATTATCCAGGCGATACTCAAATGCTGAACTGGAACGGTGTCTGTTTTATAGTGGTGGCCACTTTCGACGGTGCCTCGGCGGAATCTTGGTGGGGAAAATTGTTACAAGTCAGCTATCACAAGCGAGCACAAGAAAAACGGAACACACCCACCTTTTTGGACACAGTCGCCCAGATGAGAGACTCCTCAGCATCCCAAGCACAAAGATCACAGGCCAAGAAGTGCAGCAAGAGATGGGCTCTCACGAGGCGGGAGAAAAATGGGTGGAAGATGTTTTGGGTATTT
>CAKKOB020002902.1:0-10782 GCA_918844115.2 Phlebotomus perniciosus
AGCCAAAACCTTCAAAAACATCAGTTTTTTAACCAGAAATAGTTTAATTCTTCAAATCTTGGTACTGCGATCCAAAAACTCAGCACTTTTCCTTTTTCTTAATCAAAAAATTGTCACAAGGCGATTCCTGATTTGGGAATCAATCCTCCAACTATTGATTTTAATGAAACCCTCTTGTGTTGGAACCATCCAGATGAGTATCCCTTTTAGAATCATCGTCTGGCATGGAATACAACGCATATACATCCAGGTAGGATGGATGAGGAAGTGTCGGATTGCGGTTGGTCGAAGCCCCGGGAGGGATTATATGTGCTCAGTACCTCTGGTCGACCGAAACAACAACCTGCTAGATGATGGGTAACATCTCGCGTGTCAGAGAAGTGAGGTAGCACGGAGATGAGTCCCCCAAAATAGGCCACTAAATACCACTTACTCAACGTTTCCATGTTACACCCAATCCCCGCCGAAAAGAATGAAGTCACTACCATGGCTGACTTTTAAGGAAAAACTAGAGCATGACTTTTCTTTCCTCCCATTTGTGTACATATATTGTTCCCTCCTGATAGATTAGTTCCTTAATTGACGTATTTTCTCTTTTAGATTTCTGCCCCTGTCGTCGGGGGAGAATAAACATGTAGAAAAAAAGTCGCGGATGAGTTGGAAAATCTCTTGTTCTTATATTTTTTCCATGGCCATCCAGAGGGAAGAGTGGCTCGTGATTAATTTTTTTCCCCACGTCGACAACGTCCAACTTTATCGGTTGCTATCCCCCCATATAATATGCATGGATATGTCCTGTATATTAATATTTTCTTGATTTACCTCGCTGTATTTTATACGGCGGGATTTCTTATTTCTTTCTTGTAAATTTTTATCCCTCAAAAAAAAAGCCAAGAGGAAAAAAAGAAAAAGGATCATTCTATTCACCTGATTAGATTTTTATCGTTTCGTCTCCAGGATTTCATCTTGCATCTCCTTCTCTCCTTGTAAGTTGATTTGACGGGGTGAAAGGTTTGTCTAAGTTGAGAGGAGGAAGATGTGATTTTAAATTGAGGAAAATGGGTCTTTTTTCTTCATTTAAAATTCAAAATTAAACGAAATATTAAATATATACCATTTTCTTTTTGCTATGAGACGAAATTTACCTTCTATTTAGAGGTATATCATCTCCCTTTGCACTTTTTCTCGTATTTGATTTGGGAAGGGAAAGAAAAATCCTTAGTTGCTGGATTTCGGGGGATGTGGGAGGACATCCAGGCACTGAGGAGGGAAATGTTGCAAAAATGGTCCGAAGAATTAAATTAAATTTGAAGAGATGTATGTATTTTAAGGTGAAAACACCCAATGTGGGCGGGACGCACAGTGAATGCGGGGGTGCAAAAAAAGTTAGGTGAGCTCGCTAAATGATTTAAGCCGCTTCGTTTTTTTATATTATTATTTTTCAAAGAGAAAAAAAGTCAAAGAAAATCCTGATATCGCCCTGAATTCAAGCCAAGAAGGGAGGAGGAAAATATTAACAACAAAAGCCTATTTTCGCGCGACAATTTAACCAGAGTTTTAGGCATTTTCTCGCAGAAAGGTAAGGGCTGGGGGTTGGGGGCTCTGTTAGATGGGAATCCAGACGAATTGGGTGAGTGAAGTGTGTCAGTGGCAGACACCAAACTTACTCATCTCAATTCTTGGGTGTCTCTTCCTCGTCGGTTGGTGGTGTTGGAGGAGAGAAACAAGTCGTCACCCGTAGGACGGAGGTGTCTTTCGAATGGAGATAAAACGTATGTCACCACAGTAGATTTTGTGCATAGAGCGAGAAACCTCCATTTACATATACTTTTATCCAGCGAACTCGCTGTTGAACAGAGAGGGGGTGATATAGTCATCGATTAGAATTACTTAAGGATTTCGGGTTTTTCAATAGCAATTCAAATGTTGTGAATTTTTTATCTTTATTGTGGAGGAAATTTAAACATTTTACTGATTTTTATATCTTTAAGCTTTTTGAGCATTTCGCGAATGGCTTTCAACCTTCCCCCTCTGGAATATTATATCGTGCTGTGCTGTATATAATTTATTCCCAAAAAAACATCTTCTTTTCGCACCATCACTTTTCTCTTTTTTTCCTGGATTGTGGGGAGGATGGCGAAATATTTTAAAGTTTATTCTGGTTGAATGTTGCTATAAGAAATGCTGTATTTTCCATTCAATCTCAGGGAGAGAGAGGTGACAATTTTCTTTTCTTTCACCACTTCAGCTTCACGCTCTTGACTCATTGAGCAACACTTTCATCCTATATCCCGAAAATTGGTGGAGGGAGTTTTGTCAACGTGTCGTTTCTTTTTCTCATCGACGTGGGTGTGAGAGATGTCATTTTCACACCTCAAACCTACCTTTACATTTTTTTGTATTTTTTTTTATTATTATCTCTTCTCGTGCTCTACATGTCGTATTCTATCATGGTGCGTATTTTTTTTTGAGGAAAATCATATCTCTTATATTTCTTTTGCAATATTTCCCCACACATCTGAGGGAAGGCGAGGGAGGGCGAAAAAAAAGTCCTCAACACCCAATTTAGAGCGTGTTACTCTTCCCCATGAGTCCCTACCTTCGGCACAGAGAGCATCATCTAGAGCTACTTTGCTTTTTATTGGATTACCGATGTATTTCATCACAATTTCAAAGTCTAAGGACTTTTTATACCTCCTCCCACCTTTGCACTCCATCGTCGTTCGATATGAAATTGTAGCATCAGAAATACTCACCGCGATGAAGATCTCTGGGAGTCAGTTTTTCCTCATTTGATGCGCTCACCCAGGAGCGTTCGTTAAAATTTCCTCCTCTCTTTGCCTTCAAGTGTTTTTCTCATTTGGCATAATTTCCTACCAGAATGAAGGGGCTTCTATATGTCTCGCAGATTTTTATCGTCATACCTCTATGCGAGTAATTTCAGTTGATTTTGCGCTTCCGGATGTGCGCCTGCAAAGACAAACAGAGATGACAAATTGGAAAAATGACTCAAAGATCAATTTCATACATTTTTTCTTTAGAGAATTTATGGTTTCTTGTAAAACTTTTAAATAATGATTGTATTTGAAATTCAAAGCGAAGGAGAGATGATTTTCAAGTTTTCAATTAATCTTTATTCGGAAATCTATTCTTACAAGGCTGCATGATTTTCATACTTTTGAAAAGCTGATTTTCATCCACGTGATGTATGAAAACTTCTAATGGACAAAAGTTGTTAATTTTTGCGAGATTTTATGATTAATACAAAAATATGTTTCTAAAATATCTTTCTTTTGCAGAGGATCATATTTCATCCATTTGAAAGTATGAAAATCATAACTGTGTCAAACTGTTGAATAACGATGCATTCGAAATTCAGAGCAAAGGAAAGATTATTTTCAAGTCTTCAATTTGTAATCTTTATGGAAATCTATTCTTTTGCAGGCACGAGCAATGCTGATTTTCATACTTTTTTCATCCATTTGATGTATGAAAACTCCTAATGGATAAAAATTGATAATTCTTCGACATTTTATGATAAATTTACAAAAATACATTTCTAATATCTTTCTTTTTTTCGCGAAGGATTATATTTCATCCATTTGAAAGTATGAAAATCAAACCATTGAATAAGTTCAAGCTGACCAAGGATTGGATTATGGTTGAGAAATAGTAAGTTAAAAAAAAAATGTGAAAGGCACAAAAGGGAGCGCAAAGGATGTGTAGATCCTTTAATCAGGTTATCATCTTCGTCCCGAAAATAAAATTTGTCGCATAACTTTTAATTAGTTTCCTTTTCTGGCGCTCACTCTCGCAGAAGGTGTGAGCGGAATACAGGTGTGGGTGGGATAGAAAAAATAAATGTAAAATCAGTTAAACTTATAAAACACCTTGTTCTCTCTCTCTTTCACTGAAGTATCACATTAATTGAGTTTTAATAAGATTTCTGGGTGTATATTTTCTTTCTCCTTACGGCTCCGATGGCTATATGTTTTCTTTTCTTCATCTTCTTACCGCTTACAGCCCAGAACCTTAATTTCTCTTGCAGAGATTTTTCATAAACAATTTTTCACTGTCGCCGTTTTTACTCATTTCCCAAATGAGAGAGAGACTGCTCCTCGGATGGGATGTTGAGATGGTTAGAGGAGTGGACGAAGGTGTCAAGGTAGACTTAAATAATGATGACGATGACTTAACCCTTTTCTTTCCCAAGTTCACAATTAGATAATGGCGGAGTGCTCGGTTGTGTTTCACGCTCTTTGATTCAATTGGCTTTTTTCGGTCACACCAACTCTTCTCCAAATTGCCGGGGGGATTTTTGCATAATTTGTGACCGAATTATTTGAATTCTGGTGTTTTATGCCATTAGATGGGGTCTGATTGCGGGGGGCGAGCATGAGAAAAGAGGTGCCAAAGTGGATTGGGCGGATAAGATGATTTTCATCTCAACCATCAAGATAAATATAATTTTATTCGTTGGTGTGTGTGTTTTTATCATTCATCTTACCTTTCGTGTTCCTGTTGACTTGTTGAAAAAATAAGGGGTTGCCCGGGGATAAAGGGGGGCGGGGGAAAGTTTGAGGAAAAGGGGTCGTATCAAATTTTCCGTGTTGTATTGAATATTTATTTGGATGTCATATATTTGTTGAGTGTATCTGGATTTATGTATATCTAAATATAATATAAAAATAAATATTACCACCCAAGCCAAAATGGTATTCAAGCCCCACAGCCAGCCAAACATGAGATTGAACCACCCTCCGGGTTCGTGTTCTTTCTATCATATATATTTTCTCTATGTGGTAAATACTATGCTATATGCCGTAATAGATGGGTTGAAGAAATCTTTTCAATCCTCTAACATCACTTTATGCGGTTTAGTACCCGATTCCCAGGAATAACGAGTCCTTCTAAAGGGGAGGGAAGATTTTATTTTGGATTTATACATGAATGTTATGAGCCGAAGAAACGCCCTGGGCAATTGTGTATCTTCTGTCTGTCTATATCTTCGCCCCCTCGCCTTGAAAACGTGTATGTTTTCGCCTCTCATGCTCATGGATAGAACGCATGAGGAAGTCCCTGAAGAAGAAAATCCCAGGAAATGCAGTTGAAAACTTCAAATTCTAACCTTTGCTATTTGCATGTAAGTCCAAACGATATATTCTCTACTCACTTTCAATATATCGCAAAGTGTTGAGTTTAAAATTTAACTTTCCTCCCCGAAACTCCAGTTTAATCATCTCCGGCCTCACGAAATTTCATCCTCACACCATTTTGGAAATTGTTTGTGGCAGAAAACTTTGAGGAATCTCTTTTCTGTCCCTGAGTATTTCAAGTATTTCGATCTGTGTCTAGAATTCTAACTTTTCACCCCTTTTTCTCAAACCCCCACTTTTCACCAGAAAGAAGAAAAAAAGTGAGAAGCTCTCAATGCTAAATGGAACACTTGAGAAATCATCCATTGAGCAAAGGCAAATGCGTACAAATCATATATATTTCGCCTCTCAAGCTGCAAAAATGTGTGAGAGAGCTTTATGGTTTGAATGTGGGCCAACACAATTGTATTTGTTTAGGATTTTATTTGTTTATCGGATTTTTGAATTAGTTTAATATTATTTCAAGGGGGTGGGAAATCACAGTGAAAAAGGGAATTGGACTGCGTGAGTTGTTTGTGCGTGAAAGAGGAGAAAAGTTTTCTTGTCTTTGGTTTTTGAGGGATTTAATATCCCTTTTGGGGAGAGGCTTTTCCATTTCATCCCCCCCCACTGGTCGTTTGGCGGGGGTGGGAAAGAAGTGGGGATTTTTCTTTATATTGCCAAAATTTTGATGAATAATCCTCGAGGAATTTTCCAACGGATTCACAAGACAAATTTTGGAGGAAAGGCATAAAAAATTTGGTTAGAAATATTCAATTTTTGGGAATTTGCTGATAAAACAAGAATTTTTCGCGAATATTGATAAGTATAAATGGAATTTTCATGAAAATACCTCACCGTAAAATCTCATAGAATTTATTCCGAAAGTCCCTCTCAAACTACACCAAAATGTGAATAAGAGTTTCATATATGGAATTTAGTGGAATTGTGTATGAGAAACAATGGGGGATTGAAAGAGCTCCCCGAGGATTGAACAAGTGGGGGTCTGGGTGAATGGATAGAAATGCTGCATATACACAAAAAATGTTACCTAATGAAACAGTGTCATTTTGGGGGCGGATATGCTTTGAGTGCTCAAGTCACGTGCTGGAATTCAAAAGTACTTTGCTGTACGTGAGTATATGAGGTGGTGGACTTTTTTTTGTATCATTTTACGATTCGCAATTCTTCTCATTTTTTTTCTCTCTCTCTCTCTCCTTTACCTGGAGAGTATGAGTGGATGATAAAATGCACCTGAATACGAAGACTTTGTAATTTATCTGGGGCATGTGAAGATTTCACAGGAAAATGAGGATAGAGTTATTAGTGTACGGTTTTTTTGCAATTATTTTCAACGATAAAGGGTTGAGAAAAGGAATAACTTCATATGAAATTCAGGACACAAAAAAACTGAGAGATGGCTAATTAAAAAAGTGATTATTTCTATATATAATTCGTCTTGCCAGGGAAAGCTCAGTCCTTGTTTCCTCATTTTCATATTCTCCACGTGATGGTTGTGGATTTTTTGACGAATGTACAGAATGATGTAAAGCAAAAAATAATACAATTGTCATTGTGGGGGTGGTATAATTATTTTGTGATGAGTTTTAATCTCCTTTTAATTGTTGGTCTTCTCCTGAATTTTTACACACTTTTTTGTCCCTTTTTTGGCATAAATATGAAATGGAAACTTGCGATGAAAACTTACCAGACGCATACAAATTACGCTAGACTCGGAGCCATTTAATTATAATTCCTCTAAAATTTGTTATCATCCTTAGGATTAAGCTTAAGATTTTCTTTTAAGCCTCGTCAAAGGTGAAACTCATCTATCAGTCTGGTGGGTGGATGAAAGTTGTTTAATGAAATCTTTCAATATTGCATAAAGTGTCTCCAATTCGTTGTCACCATCATTTTCTAGTTGAGGTGAAAGAGAGGATTCCCCGTGGAAATTTCATTAGTGCGGCGAAAACTTATCAATTTTCCATCCACTCCTCTTCGCTTCAGTTGTAAGTGGATAAATTTTGAATATTCACCCTTTGGCAAAATATACACACCTCCCACCCCAAACACCCGCCTCGGCGTGAAAATGCTCCGGGAGGTGAACGTTTTGGCGAAAATTTGAGATGGAGATGAAAATGCTTATAGAAGCTCATCCCATGTGTATCTTTTTCAATACCATTAATTAAATTATCTACTTAACGCTGAATTGCAGTGCAGCCAACGAACTCATTGGTTGAACATAAGTTTCTATATAGTGACATCGCTTATAGTGAAAGGATTCTTCCCATAAAGTGGATTGTCTATGGATGGGAATTTTCCTCCTCTCTCCAGTATTTTTTTTCTTAAAGTATTCTATGAGGGAATTTTCTTGGTTGAAATGTGAGAAGTTGATGGGATTAAGCGAGAGAATACATTTAAATTTACCTGGTGACGTGCGAAAACTCCCCCAAAGACTCGTTGCCGCCAAAAATGTACACGTGAACGTATCAAATAACCACTTTATTTATTAGCTGCGATTTAATGGGTTGGTCTTTATGCTGTCCGCACAATTCTGTTAAGATTTATTTCTTAATTTTTTAAAAGAAGAATTTTGCAAGAATTATTTTTCTCAAAAGTATTTGAAAATGCAATCTGTTGATTGTGGCCAACACACTTGAAGTTGAGCGAGAGTTGTGAATCTGATGGTCCGTTTTAAATCGCGTCAACTAACCGACTGACGATTGAAACCTCTCGTTGGCACCTTATTCGCTTTTCACCCCCAAAACACTGGCAGCCGCAGGGTGTAAGCGAAAGAGTAGCAGCGGGAGCACAAATGTCTCTATATCGGGGTTCCTGACTTCGAGGTGGGGGGACACTATTTTCAACCCCTATTTTGGCACACAGACACCAGATGCCTCCTGGCCATGCGTTAGAGGGAGATGCAGAAGGTATCTCGTGGATGAATCTCTCCCCAAGTGTTTGAATGTGTGCCATATTAGGAAAAGGAGGGATGATAATGATAATTCTGTGCGCATCATTGGTCCATGAGCATGCGCCGTGGTGGCAATCATATCATTTTACACGAAATAAAAGGAGACATCAATTTCTATTCAATGGATGTGGAATTGTGGGTGATGATTTTTCAAGGAAGAAAGGGGAAAGGGTGGACTTTTCGGTGAATGTGCGTGTATGGAGCAACATGTATCCATTGAGGGAGCACCATGTGTTCACCAGGACATGTGTGAGTGCCCCCCCCCACCTTTGAGTGGGGGGTGGGTGGCTGAAGATTTGACGTTGTGCCTTCCACATTCATCGTTTACCTTTCAATCTCACATATCGCTCAGCGATATTGGAGATGTGGTCGAAGGACCAAAGTGGACGATGGTTTTCACATATCAGGGGCAGAGATGTGGGGGGCAGAGATTGGGGAATCTCATAGAAATTTATATGTGACAAGTGTCCAGTGTTGGATTACTCCAAATGCCCAGAATGTATAAAATATTAGAGATTATCTGTAACACTAATTTCCAGAAATTGGATTATTCAAAAAGATCTTGGGAAATATTTAAGGAAATGGAATGAGATACTTGTAGTTAGAAGAAATTCTAGTTAAGTTCTTGAGATTTTTCATTATTTTGAATGAAATTTAGAGACTTCTTTGGATGCATCTTCACTCAATGAAATTTCTAAATTTTTATGAAGAATCTTCAAGAATTTTCAAAGTCGCAATTCATCTCCCAAAATAGCCCAAAATCCGTAGCCTTTGTTATGTCAAAAGGATTGATTTTACCCTCTCAGTGTAAGAAAAAAAAATTAATATGAATTGTTAACTTTCAATTGATATCAATTTGACACGATAACGACTATGATTTCTTTTCATCTGTGACTTTTTTTCAATCTCCCTCTGTGGAGTTTTCCTCTTCATGCGAACCATTCACAAATAGGATAATCTCGCGGATCTACATGAATTCATGAATATAATTCGCGTTTGTTGTGAGAGGTTGAATAAAAATGAGAACTGGCGGAGTCGGGGTATCACCAAGGCAAAGCATCTTAAACTCCTGTGTGGATTCTTATATCGTATTTTCTATTCCTCCAACATACTTTTTTTCCACAAGCTGAAGAGAGAGCGAATAATGCATTGAGACAGCGTGAGGATAAGGAGGGATGAAGGGGTTGGGGCTGGCGAAGGAAAAGCGTACGGATGGGATGAAGTCATCAAACAAGTCAAGATACTTATTCCGCCAGCTTTGCATCGCAATGTGGATGGTGAATATATGCAGATGTTTGTGTGAATCTTGTGAACTTTTCCTTATACCATCCTCCGAATATTTCCATATACATTTATAGTATCTTTTTCCACGTGAATATCACCCTCAAGAGGATCTCGTCGATTTTCCGAGTAAACTGAGTCGCTCCTTGAGGGAGTCGCGCAATTGTCTCATGTCTTGGCGGTTTATCAATTTGACTCTCGCTTCGCCACATCTAATTCACACTTAATTCCTATCATCATTGAGGGTGGCATTCCCTGCGTTTTGTCGCAGTTTTGAAATTCTCAAAAGTGCACCTAATCTTACTAACCAATTTTCTTTAGCGTCATCATCTCTCGAAAATAGTTTCCCCAGCCATATTCTCTGGTTGGATACGTTCTTTTGTCCAGAAAATAGCAATTAGAGTTGAAATGATTATAGTTTCATAAGAGATTTTGAAAATTTTGTGGAGCTTTTAAGAAAATATCTCAATTTTGAAAGAAAATTTATTTAAAATCGGGGTTTTTCATTTCAAAAATTGCAGTAATTCGACATTGTTTTGAATTGCTTTTAGAGTTGAATATTCATTAGATATTTTTTGGAATCAAAACTTTTAAAGCTTTTACTGATCTTCTTAAAGCGAGATCTAGCTAGACTATCACAATCCAGCCCTCAAAATACTTTCAACAAATTTGTTATTTTCAATTTTTTTTTTGCTAATAGTTTAGATCTTAATTAGGGCTTGCTCAAAGCTTAAGGTTTTTCAAAGTTTAAAATTAATTGCAATCTCAAAATTGAAAGCTAGTCTAAAGCTTAAGATTGGCTTAACACCTGGCTCAAAGGTAAGTCTTACCTTAAGCTCAAGGATAACTTCAGACTGGCTTAAAGCTCCCAAAACTCAAACTGGCTTGATGCTAACCTAAAGCTTAAGGCTAACTAGAAGTTAATGGCTAATTTAAGTCTAGCCTAAAGCTCAAAGCTTAGGGTTAACTTTAGACTTTTTCTTTTTTTTTTAAAATCTAGTTTGAAGGCCTTAGTATCACTAATAAAATTTGATTTAATGAAAGCTCTAAAATTTAGAAAAAACTTTTAAATTTCTCAAAACATTTATCTGATCCTAATAATTTATAATATTAAGATTTTATTTATTTCAAGTTCTCTCATAACTAAAATTGATAATTTTGATTGGAAAAATTACCAAAAAGTTCCTTATAAGATGCACAAAATATTATTTGAAAAAATTTGAATCGAAATAGGGAAACTTGCAACGATTTAGGTAAATTTGGCACAAAGTCAAATCCTCCTATTTCCAGCGTCTTTAGGAATGTTATCCACGTACGACGCTTTTTATCCAATGAAGTCATTTCCCATGAGCTTTGATTAGAATAATGTTATATGTAAAGTGTTTTTCATTC
>CAKKOB020002904.1:0-10778 GCA_918844115.2 Phlebotomus perniciosus
TTCAACAGAAGTTTAAGTACTTAAAATAAGTGATTAATCGCCTGATTCGGTTGAACAGCATTTTCCGCACTAATATTGAGTTTTCCGGAAAATTCCTTTCACAGATTCTTAAATAATGCAGAACAGACAGAATTTGAGTGGAAATTTGATGATTTTCCACTGGAAAATGCCATTAAATAGCTTTCAACAGTAAGAAATTGTTGACTGAACTGTTGTCGTCTGACAGCGCCATAAAATTTATATTTCAAATTCAACTCATAACTGCATTAAAAATCCTTTTCAAATGAGACAATGGCCTACAATGGAGTATACGTACAACTCATACTGCATTTTGGTAATCTACGAAGAGCTTGTAATTAGATATGGTGGAAAAAAGGCTTTATATGCCCAACGTGCTGTTGTAAAATTGCAGCTAAATGTGTGCATTAGTGGGTGGGGTTGGGCTGCGATAAGGAAGAGAAAAAGCGAAAAACGGGGTGACACAGTTCGTGAGGGAAATATCATTGTAGTTCAATGTTGTCACAGCCATGAATATTACTTGTGGCAAGAGAGGGGAGGGGGCGGCGAAAATGGGGTGCTACCGTGTGGTGCACACACGATGCCTCATTCGACGGTGAAGCTTTTATGGGCTTTTTTGGGTGAGCTTTTCACCCCTTGTGTGTGTCTCTCCCACTTTTGGTGTTTCACTGTAACCGAGTGGCACAGAATCCGTTGCAGAGATGCTGGGTGAGGCCACCCCATGGGCGTCCGCGGCGTCTCACCGCGTCCAACGACTCCCAAAGGCTGGGATACTCACCCGCGCGCGCGTCTGTGTGTAAGCGTCGAGTGACGCCAACATGTTGCTTCTCACTATAAAATACGATGCTCAGACACTCAGTTGGAAATCTGCAACGCTCCGAGTATGTGGTGTGGTTCCGCGTTCCGTGTCCACTCGATGAACCATCATCACTACTGTAGCAAAATTTCCTCAACACGCAAAAAAGTGCCACACACTCGGGTTTGTGAAGATATTTTGCTGATGCGATAAATTTGCTATTGAAACAAATTTCCCTTTTTTCCACTCTTCTTCCTTTTAAAAGAAAAAAAAGTCACACGCACACGTTTTTCTAAAAGTGCACAGTTTATTAGATTTTTTACACCCATGAGACAATTTACCTCAAATGGAATAAGGACAATTTGTGATTGTTTTATTGGTGCACCAAGAAGTTGATTGGGTTCTTCAGAGACGATAAAGGATTATGTTGCATTGTGAAAGTATAGATTTAGCAATAAAGTGTTAACTTTTTTTTTAATCCACTCTAAAGTGTGCGTGTGCTCGTTTCATGGTGAAACCTAAAACAGGGATACTTTCAAGAAATTTTACTAAAACTTAATTGTAAGGTGAAGAACTGGAGAATGATTCCTGGTGAATCCCTCCATCACAAAATCCAGTGATTATTTCTAAAACAAGAAAAGCTACACAAGTGTATGTGAAGTTTTCAGTTCCTGGACAAGACACTGAGGATGAAGCATTGATATTTTTACTAATGAAAATTAAAATCTGAAAAGAAAAGATTTTTAAAACAAACAAAAAATCATACAAGAATGTTGTGTAGATTTTTTACTATAAAATTAACAAAAGATTCCCACAAGTTTAAAATCGTGTCTTAAGAGAAAAAGTGTTTTGTATTTGGAACACTGTGCAAGTCCTTGCAATTTGGGGACAAAGTGTTTATATACTTGAAGAATAAAAAAAATTGTTGTTGAATGTTCCCTTGGTAGTTAACAGGCTGAAAAGACCCACCTTTTTCAGTGTTTTAGCTGTGCAAATAGCACTAAGAACCTAGGTGACTCCCTTTTGCCAAAAAATAAAAATTGTGTGTGCTTAAAAATTCTATTGAATAGACAAGACATCTACCTTGTGTATTGTGCTGCAGTTGTAAGGTTTCCTTGTTAATATTCTTCATCAAGAATCTCTCCCTTTTCATCGCGAGAAAAGAACTAAAAAAAGGGATTGCACAACACTGCACCACAAAAGTGAACAATATTCCACTGGAGGATTAATGTGGCTTTAATTAATGTAAAAAGAAAAGGGAAAGGGAGATGTTGCGCGAGATGAACATGAGGAAAATTTTAAAATTCATCTTTTTTCCTCTAAGTTCTCTCTCTCGTGATATCCCATTATGCAAACTCCAATGTTTTCAGGGGGTGGGAAAAAGAAAACTCTGGAGTGAAATCGATCAATGGACAAGCTACATGCATAAAAATGAGGCGAAAAATGTATTGAAGTATAGCGTTATAGGGTTGAAATCGTTCGTATTGTTATATCTTTACGTTATTGCAAGGGCGTTGAGCATTCTCTAATATTCAAATTAATGCACTGAGTGAAATCATTCAAATGAAATTCCTAACTTTTACATTACCTGCAGCATTTTTACTCCTTCGTACATCAACAGATTACTTTTGAATATTAACAAAACGTTGCCATTTCGAGGAGGTAGCACAATCTTGGTCTTTTATTAACAGAAACGTCTTGTGAGCAAATACAGTTACAATTTATAGATAAGAAATTCTATATTACTCGTCTGAATATCTTGGAAGCTTTTACTCTATTTCCAAGAAATTTAGTATGCAATTATCTGTTTTTTTTTTGGCATCTCTTCACAAAATTCCATGTTATCTTATTTAGCTCTTGTGGCTCACGTGGGTCACTCAATTGAAGTATCTCCTTAGTTTAAAAAATTCATCCCTAATTTTTACTACAAGTCATCAAAGATGGAATAACAAGAAAATTGTATTCTTCACGCGTTCTTCCAGCGTTTCAGAAATCCCTATATGCTCGTCGAGCAATTCACATGCGGAGTAATGGTGTTGTGGAAGAAGAAAAAAAGATGTTTTTGGGTATGGGACAAATGACGAGAAGAACGCGTATACGAAATCACAAAAGTGGGTGGGCAAGTGAAAACTACAACAGACATACAAAGTGGCGCGGCGAAAATGATATGAAGTGGAAATCATCTTGTGGAGTGAATACTTTGCATACTTTCCAGCTTGGAGCTTCATGGAATCTAACGAGTCTCTTTTGCTCACACTGTAATCCGATTCTCTTTTGATTCCATGGCTTGTGTATAGTGGAAAGGGGTGTGTATATGAGAATTCTTCAGCATGTCTACCAAACTCCCCCCTTTGGCATCCCTCCTACACTCATGGCTCCTCCAAGTCTTCTGTCGATGTATCCAATAACACCGAAAAATCCATGGTGGATGATAACAAGAGTGGAAGAGTGATGCTAAGCAAGAAAAGTATTTTCTGTGAAACTATTATATGGTGCAAAAAAACTGGACAATATTATAAAGAAAGTCCTCTTTTATCAGTGCGACACACCCAGAAAACTACTGCGCGTCTCCTTCTTGGCGCGCAATTTTCTGCCCCAAATTTCATGCGATTAGCCTCTTCACATTGATGAACAATTGTGTGAACTCTCCATCACGCAATGACCCCCAATTGGATCTACAAGAGAATCTCCCCCATGCTTAAAAAATGATGTTCAACAGCCAAAAATTCTCTTAAAGCTTTTCTCATTTTCTATTATGTAACCGACGCCATTTTGAAAATTATCCCACAATTCAAACACACCCCCTCCCCTAATACGCACCCCGCAGAGGAGCTTTCAAACGGAAGTTGGGCTTTTTGGACCTTTCGGAATGAATGAAATATTTCCAATATTTGCTGTAACTCGTGTCTCCTCGTGAATACAAGTTAGTAATTAAAAGTGCATTCATGATGTGTAAACGTGGCTTGCGATATGATACCCGCATTTACAAAGTTCAGTGAAATATCACAAATTTTCACAATGCGCCCCCACCTCCAACCGGAACTTTTTGTCTCTTTTGTGCTTTGTTTCATCTCCTCAACCATCCTCGATGCGTGATTCGATGTGGTGCTATTTTTGGTAGGATATATAAACCGCAAAAGTGTAAATTCTGGAGCACAAATGGCAGTGAAGGTGGCAAAAGGTAACCGATATTGTATGTTGAGAGCTCAATCTAAATGCTCAAAATTTCAAAATGGAAAAGTTAACGCTTAACTGTTGATGGAACTGAGAGATGCAACGATGTGAGCATTGTTGATATAGTGCGATTGTGCAAAGAATATGCTCCACATTCTTATTATATGAAAGTAAATTACGCTGTCCGGATCTCGTCATGATATTCAAATAACAAATTGGAAGTGCGATAGTTTCAATTTTATTTGCGCTGGTTGAATTTTAATGATGGAAAAGTAAATTTCATTTAAATTTAATCTCCAATGAGCAACGCAAAGAAAATAGCGAGGGAAATTACTTTGGATACTTCTTAAGATGAATATTAATTTTAAAATCTTCTTTTAGTTAGTTAGTCTCAATCTAACTGCGAAATCCAAGACGAAATCAATTTTCATATAGTTGAGAGCGGAGATAATCGGACGGGAAACTTCTAACGAAGCGTTTTGTGTTTTAGTCTTCGAAATGATCCGGTCTAAATTACTATGAATTGAAAGGTGGCAACTTCTTTTCAATATCCAATCAAGTCCGTTTTTTTGGTGCTGTCAGACGTCGTTCAGTCAACAATTTCTTACTGTTGAAAAGCTATTTAATGGCATTTTCCAGTGGAAAATCATCAATTTTTCACTTATATCATGTCTGTTTTTCATTACTGAAGAATCTGTAGGAGGAATTTTCCGGAAAAACTCAATATTAGTGCAGAAAATGCCGTTCAACAGAAGTTTAAGTACTTAAAATTAATCGCCTGATTCGGTTGAATAGCATTTTCCGTACTAATATTGAGTTTTTCCGGAAAATTCCTTTTACAGATTCTTTAATAATTCAGAACAGACAGGATTTGAGTGGAAATTTGATGATTTTTCTTTGGAAAATGCCATTAAAGAGCTTTCAACCTTAAGAAATTGTTGACTGAACTATTGTCGTCTGACAGCGCCATTATAGTTATCCATGAGAAGTCCAAAAACCAAACAGATTTTAAATCTGACCTCCGTCTTTTCAAGAGAACTGCCCCAAAGTCAAACATAAAATTTCCATCAAAACTCCCCTACTGTCCCCTATTCGGATTAAATTTACGGGAAAAATCGATGAATATTCAAATTTTCATATAGAAAAATTAACAGTCGATTACAATACAACAGGTTTCCCCTGTTGAGTCGCACGGCGTGTTTACACGAGGTGGATTCTTTAAAGCGGATTTTCGTTTAGAAATTATGTTGTATCTCAAAATGAAGAAAAACACCACATTGGGAGCCATAAGGATATTTTCATTTTCAACACAACAAGTGAACAAGTCAAATGGGCGGTAAATGGCAAGAAGTGGATGGGCTGTCTGTTGAAAAATTTTGCGGTGCGAAGGGAATGGAGAGGAGTTGAGGTGGTGAATTGAAAAAGAGATATACCGGAGAGGCTCGAGCCTGGAAGAAAAGAAGTTATACCCATGCCTTATGATATTATTTATTCACAATGTACTGGCTTGGAAATTTCGGGGCGTGGTTGTATCTATCGCAATAAAATATACTTTGGCACGTGTATCAGCAATATTTTTGATGAATATTCTTCGCCATATCGTACCTTTTTTTATGCCATACATGCCTCTTGATAGTAAAATATAAAAATATGGTGTACACATGAGTGACTGCTGGAGGTGCGATCCTTAATCTTCCAACACTTTCCACGTATCTCCGCGTGAGTGTTACCAGTTTTTAGTGGCAATTAGTAAAATGGAAAATTGTGTTTGACACCATAAACATTTCATCAGGGTTTTCCCCTCGCACAGCTTACAATGCATTTGCTAATATTTTATAGATGCTACAAGGAAGTGCTTGAAAATTTTGCCAAATTGTTCACTTAAAATAATTTATTAGTGTTTATGTGGAGTAAAGTAACTCTTGGCAAATTTTCACGAATTTTTATGACCTTCTCTCTTGAAATGAAATTTAAGAAAATTACTCCTTCTTTTACTGTTTATTTATTCGGTATAGCTTTTCTCTCCATCGTTGCTCGATCTTGTGATGTTTTGTGGGGAGGATAGCATCTCTATAATCCATTATTCTCGGAGAAATCCCTATTCTAAAACCACGTTTACAAAATTTCAAAGTTTGAACATCGTTTGGACTTGAAAATACATCTCTTCGTTTCCTAAATAGTTGAAAATCTTCTTTTTGACTTTAGCGCCATAAGCGGTAGTCATATGAACTTCTTAAGTTCTAAGAGTTTAAGCGATTTAAAGTATATTTAATACAGAAACTTCTACTTTTTGACGAAAAATTCACAAGTCTAAATAAAAACATAATTTTAACGCTCATAAAATTGGCGAGAGCAATTGATTTATATACATTCATACATATATATCGTATTATGTAAGGCTTCGAGCATCTCGCAAAGCGTCAGAAACTTTTTTCTACTATTTTTTTATGGGGTCATCCTTGAGGGCAAGAAGATGCGGTTCATTTAAAGCAATCTAGTCGAAGAGATTCAGTAAATATTTACTCACTTAATTCCCAAAAGTAGTTTAATCTCATATCTCGTCTTCGTTCTCTGTGAGAGGCAATCCACATAAATTGATGGCACTGTATTGGCAACGATTGAGGATGAGTGTGGAAGAAACAAGGAATCGAAAGAATCATTGAAATTGTAATCAAACACTTTGCGAACAACATGAAATATCAACGCTAATGTAATTGCGCTTGTAACCTAATGATCCACAAAAATTTGCCAAATTTCCTCCTAATGGAGTTATTTTTGGCAAATGTCCTGAAAAGAGGATGAACAAATCCCTCTCTTTTATCCAACCGCAAATCCGACTGTTGGGGAAAAATAACTGATGAACCCTCTCACTCGTACCAAACTCTCACAATATTCCATACCACAATTTTTACATAAATTTCCAATTTTCCACCATGATTTTTAATGCAATGGAAATTTTGCCGTAAGCATCAATTACTCATTTCTGTTTTTTTTTTCTCCCACTCTCTTTATTTTATTTCTCATGATGCTAAACCAGAGTAATAATGGATGCCAAGCAGACTGTGTGATAAATGTTCATCCCAAAAATTGAAGCAATTTGTAGTCCAGCAAAATACACTTGCTCAATACAGCAATGGTAGTTTTTTCTCTACTTGTGGGAAAATTGATGGATTTTGCCTTGTGAATCATTTCAGTAGGTAACTTAATATCAGGGCTCTCAATTACGAAATAATTTGATGGACTACATAAAATTGTTACCACTGCATGGATGCATTTTTGTCTGATCTGAATGCAAAAAGACGTTACATTTTAATTCTTTTACGTAAAACTTTTTTATTGATTAAATTCTTGATACAATTTCTGTGCAATATTGGATTTTTTTCAACAATTTTACGGAATTTTATCTCGAACTATTTTAAAATTGTCACAACTCATCTCCCATCTACCGCCCATAGTAAAAGTTTGGCTGTTTTGAAGTTATGCAAGAATTTCTCAGTAGTGTGAAATGTTTTCGCGATGATTAATAAAGGCAATCTGACTAGAGAAACGCGTGCAAAAAGACACTTTGTTAAGTTCCTCGACACTTTGTATCGGGGGAGGGGGAGGGAAGGAGGAGGTTTATTAGGAAGACAATGAAATTAGTTCCTGCAGAATGATTTCATAATAAGAAGTTATAATATTTTTATTGTATCTGTTAGGCTAAAAAGGCTTTAAAAATTACCTATATATTTCGTTCATTTCATGCTTAGATGAATTCTGAAATTTTTTTATGATTTATTAGAAAGTCTTAGAAAAGCAAATTAGAGCTATTGATGGAGGAAAGTGAAATACTTCTATAGCTTTCTAAGAAAAATGTCATTAGAAGGCCTTCTAGAGCTTTTCAGAAAGCTAAGAAAAAAACTTTCGAAAATAACTTTCTAAAAAGAAAGTTTTTTAAAAAGAAAGCTCTATGGTTCTTAAAAGAATCTCCTAAAAAAGTTTTTCGAAAGCTTTCTAAACATAAAAAGCTTAAAAATGCTTTCTAAGAAAGATTTCTAAATAAGCTTTTTTAAAAAGGTTTCTAAATCTTTTTGTAAAAGTTTCAAGAAAATATGTTAAAGCTTTCCAGAATTTTCAAAAGCACAGAAAAAGCTTTATACATACGAAAGCATAATAAATTTTCTTAATTATTTTTATACTCATCAAATTTACGCAGAACTTTTCAGAAATTTTAGAAAGCTGACGTTTTTCAAAGTTTAAGAGTTTCCTTTAAAACTCCTGGAAGCTTTCATAATTACTAGCATTTCCGTTCCACTTCCAAAAGCTCTCGCGCACTTACATTCAAATGTACACCACTTCAGCCCATAATATCTCCCCCTTGGTATAAATAGTGAGTCCATAAACATTATGTGAAAGAAAATCGTTAATTTTTGGGAGTTTTGAGTAAAATTATTTACCTCTTCCCCGTCCCGGGTCATCTTTGGGGAATTTAAAGATTATTGCGATTATTGATTAATTAAACCTAAATAAAATAACTCAATCGTATCAAGTGTAGATTTTTCCCAAATTCAAAAATTGTTATTCAATTTTTCAATTTATTTATTTTAACAATTCGTTATCAAAACAATATAAATTAATTAATTTTCGGCCTTAAAAATTCATTGTTTAATGATAAACAGTTTCATTGAAAATTGTAACAATATAAATTGTGAGGTCGATCTTTCTAAATTTGAACAAATCGAAATTTTAGAGACATAAATTTTCCTCTCTTCTCATGTCGACAAATACCTGAATTAATAATTATACGTTCCGTGTCCATTTTCCCCTTATCATCACCTCGATTAGGGTCTAATTCTGTGCTTAAATGTGTGTTTGTGTGAAGGAAATTGGCTACAGTTGATGTTCTTTTTGTTGGCACTTCAGAAATTTGTTCATATGTACATAGATTATAGTAAATTTCTTATTTTGTCTCATTATGTGAAATTTCTCTTGAAAGGATTATATCAGTGCGTCTGCAAGTGACAGGCGAAATTACAAAATATTAAATTTCTGGCTTTATAATTTAGCAATAGAAATGTGGTCATCCTTCACAATCTCATTTTCTTCTCTCCTGGGATAATGTTTTTGCTTCCACCAGGTGACCTGCCCACAATTATTTTGTGTATATATGGTCCAATTGTGTCAGTGACAGTTGTATCTTGTATGAGAGTAATTCCACAGTCGGTGGGAGAACTTAGAAATCTCACAAATGGAAGTGGATGCAGAAGTTGGAAAATGGAGTAACAATGGAAGAGGGTTTTAATCCCCGTACACTAATTGTCAGATAATTGCATGAGTTTTTCCCTTCTCACCAATTTAAAGTATTTTCCGCTCTAATTACTTACCGATAAATGAAATTAAACATGTACTGAACAGAGAAAGGAATATATGATTTAGAAATCCCTTACAGCGAATACGTAAATATTCTAAGTGTTTTTAGGCCACGATAAAAGCTTTTACAGCACATATAGAAATGCTCCATTCCAATTTAGTCCGCTGCACTTTTCTCTTCTGCGCTAAATTATACGAGAAGCATAGTGCAAAAGAAAATGGGGAAAATGAACAAAGAGTTATAAAAAAGTCTTTGTATAAAATTGGAACTTTGAGAAATACCATGATTTCATTTCAATGTAAGTCTCATGGGAAGCATTCTCTTGTCGATTATTACAAAAAGAAGGCACGACAATCAATATATATAGCGTGAAATTCATCCTGTCGAATAACTGAAGATGCGGAAGAATACAAAATGAGTTGAAACAAGATTCACTATATGCACGTATAGTCTATGTTGAAGCTCTGAACCACGTACAAAATGCAGAATAAATTCAATTTTTTGACATTTATCGGTTCCTCTTCATCGATTTACGTCATATGTAATATAAAAATTGATCAAATTTGGCCAATCCTGACTTATTATCAGTCCTCTGGAAACTGGTTTCTCAATATCTTTTGTCAATTAGAGGTCTTTTTCCTGTCTCTCTCTTAGAATATCAAAATTGCAATGACAATTCGGAAATATAACGAATATATATTTAATAATACAAATATATTGAAAACATGAGTTGTTTGGACTTCTAGAAAACGGGATATATTGACACAATTCTCTGGAGATTTTCAACATGAAAGGAATACGATATAAAATTTGCAATGAAATAGTTTACACAAGGACAATTGTCAATTGAAATGCCATGGACGTTGTTTGGATGAAAACTAAACAAATAAAACGAAAAGTCACACAGAGTATCTCATGTTCTTATTGGAGCTTATTGAACTCCCAAAGCTGCCGGGATGCCTTGTTGCAAAAGACAGTTTTCCTTTTTCTCACCATCACGAAGTTTCGTTTTCTTTCCATCCGGAACTGTTGAACCTGACGGTTAGGATTCCCACTTGGCGATTTTGTGATTATTAATTCGTAAATGATGTTTCCCGGTGGAAAAATTAACACCTTAAGTGTTGCATGAAATAACTTTCCACATAATCATATACTTCAGTGGAAATATTTTCGTGGCACTCAAAATCTACATAATCACAACTTATATTAGAATGTTATTTCATTAATTAAAATTTCTCAATAGCTTTTTCCTTCACAAATTTGAACATTTCCGAAAAAATTAGGTTGTAATAAAATTGAAAATATAATAGCCTCTTCACATATCATATGCCGCATTTATTCCATGTCAAACTAATGCGAAAGCCTTTCAGTGATTTCATGTCAGTCTGTGATTAGGTCTTACCATATTTGTAAGAAGATTAACTCTAACATGACATAGAC
>CAKKOB020002905.1:0-10771 GCA_918844115.2 Phlebotomus perniciosus
AAGTGATACAACTTAAGATAAGATTTTAGTAGGCGCGAATTCTCCTCTTTCGAGAGGATCCGCTGCACCCAGGCCGCAATCGGGCCCATTATGCAAGCTCCTATTAATTTTTTTCAATCTTATCTCCCTTTTTAAGAGCAAGGCGTGAAAACCTTGATGTCTTATCTTTGATACTGAGATCTCGATCTATAGTTGCATAGTGCAGTCGCCGGCGACCCGCGGGTCACGGCTCACGTTTACATTGCCGAGAGACCGTTCACTCAATTCTCATTTATGGGTCGTGACAGCGAAATACATCAATTGAGGCCCGGCCGCCCGCCGTGTGCTTGCGGCAGTAATCACTCCGCCTTTTGGCAGAGGTCTACTCACTCACACACGGCTGGCCAGCCGTTTGTGCTTTTTCAGCGGCCATTATTCCTTAATCAAGCACTATTTTTTAACCGTTAGTGTATATTGTATTCATCGCTGGAGAGTTCACCCGGAAAAATCAGTGAAAAAATCCTGACTCGCCGGGGATCGAACCCGGGGCTCTCTCATCATCAGGCGGATATCCTAACCACTCACCCACGAGAGCCCTTAGTGATATAACTTAGGTAATTTATGAACTTACATAAAATCCATTTACAGTACTATGGGAACTGGTACTGTAGGGAGGTACTCATACGGGTTGACTATACATATTATGTAAATTTAACCCTTAGTGCATAAAGCGCTTGTTTTAGAAAGCTGCTGGAATACGCCAAAAGACGTGTGTTTTATGGCCAGCGCTCAATAGAAGGTTAGCAGGTTAGTGCAAAGTTTTTTTTTTTGCACAAAACCTGTCACTCTCTCGTGGTATCTTACGAGAGAGAGAGTGAGAGGTTTTGTGCAAAACTTTGCGCTAACATTTATTGTGCCCTGGGTCCATTATGTACAAAGTCAGTTTTAGATGTTTAACTTTCAGATTTTCGAAGCTTCAAAGGCAAAATCTTACTAAGCAAAACCCAGGGCAAAACCATGACAGGCCAGAAGAAATCATTAAGTTAACATTTCCTTGATCACATTATTATCAGAGCCAATTATTATCAAACATACAGTATGAGCAAGAAGATATTAAAAATGCTAAGAGTGGGGAGAATAAGAGAGATCTGACTTCAATATAAGTCTAGTAAAAATGGTGAAATGAATAAAATTTAAAAAAAATTTTATTCATATAATAATTTAATTAAAAACATCATAAAAATTACAATAAAATTACAATAAAAATGATTTCACAAAAGGTGAAAGAAAAGTTCATGAAATTTTCAATGAAAAATTCAAATTTTCCCCTTTTATAGATTCTTAACAATCGCAATTTCTTCTACTAAACACAAGATGGCTTTGAAGTATGGCGAATGGCGAGTAGAGCGAAAAATGTTTTCAAATCGAATATAACTGCTTTTGATAGTAGGTATTCCGATTAGAATTCAACAGCCAGCCTGTAATTATGCAAATTTATTCCGTGTACACTCTTTTACCGCGATTTAGTTTTCTGGAATCGGAGAGTGGGGCATATTGAGAACTCCACAAGGTCATTATTATCACAGTCAGGCCATAGTATTGTCAAACAAACGATCACAGTTCGACGAGTGCCTCTCATCAGTGTTCTCGTGATTCCAGTTACCGGCAAAAAAAAACTCTTCAGAAAATGGCATCTCTGACCAGGAAAATCATCAGCACTGCCCTCGCTGGCAAAGTTAGTGCGCCCTATAGGTGAGAATCGAATTTTCTTCGGCAAGAATTTCTTTACTTAACAGAATATTTGCCTTTGCAGCCAGGCTATTGTCGCCGATAGAACGGTTTATGTGTCTGGATGTCTGGGAATGGACAAAGAGACACTGAAGCTCGTTCCAGGCGGTATTGGTCCGGAAACTGTGCAGACGCTGAAGAATCTCGAGTCAGTGCTGAAGGCAGCCAATTCAAGCCTTGCTAATGTTGTTAAGGTCACCGTTTTCCTGGGAGACATTGAGGATATGCCAAAGTTCAATGAGGAGTACAAGAAGGGTAAGTTTCGACAAACTGATGTGCCCTTTTCTATTTAAGATTTCGGGTGTTTGTTGAACCAATTTGAACAGCTTTGACGAATGAGACTAAAAAACTGTCTGTACCTCCCGGGCAGCAGTTTAGATTATAGCTGGTAAACTTGGTAACAAGATAAGCTCTTTATTGCCCTGTTTTCCACGCATTCTTGAAGAGATAGCCGGGTCGAAATTAATCTATGCAATTGTGTCTCTTTCAGTCTTCACGCACGACTATCCGGCACGCTCTTGCTTCGCGGTGGCCAATTTGCCTCTGAAGGCTAGGGTGGAGATTGAAGCCATCGCCCTCACCGAAGACGTAAAAACCATTTCAACATGACGCCAAAAGGCGAGTCTTTAAAAAACATCCAGAAATTCTGTTGAGCAATTAAAATAAAAACATTTTCTTGAGATATAAATTTCTTCATTTTGTGAATTTTTTTACAGTGCGAGCTTTGCTATGAAAATTTCGATGATTTCAGATCGAGTAAAAATCCTAATAGGAGGTTTTGGCTTTTGAGTTTTACTGATTATGTAATTTCGAACAGGATTTAAGAACTTCTTGAAATATTAAATAAGTTGTGATCAATTTTCTTAAAATTTCATCATAATCATTCTGTAGTTGAGGGCGAGAGCTTAACAACAACCATTAAGTTTTTGCATAAACCAAGTCATTTTTTTTAAATAATCAAAACTTTCTTGAAATTTTGAAAATTTTCTGAAATTATTAAAAATTATGTATTAGGATATTTTAAACATGTTTGGAAATTATTAGTAGGTACGTAAATTTTTGGGCGAACCTTGATAATTTGCAATAAAATGTCTATAATTCTGCATAAACTTAAATATATTATTGGAGATCTTATGAAATTTATAGAAAACTTCTAAAATTATGGAGCTTTTATAAAAGGCTAGATAAAATAAAGATCATAAGGACTGTCATTTATTTTACCTGCACTTCGAGTTACTTACCATTCGTACCATTCACTTGTCTATACGATGCATTGAAAGCAGAACTGCAAAAATAGCCTTTAATGGGTGTTTCAGGCAATTAAAACCTTTATTTTTCAGGAAGCAATTTTTTGAATTAATAGCCTGCAACTTAATGAACTTACCTTTTATATCGTGGCATAATTAAGGACGAAATTGCATGTGGTATCAAAACAGTATACATTTTTTCCCTTGAAATTTAATTAGCAAATATTTGCCTTGATAAAAACATTGAAATTTTAATTAATTTTTCTATGGGTGTTATGGGTTTGTAATCAAATCTGAAATTATTTGTAAGTTGCAACCAAAAAAATAGGTTTTATTCTGTTCATTGACGTTCACTTTATTATTCTCTAAGTGTTTTTCTTGCAATTATTTCTCTATGGACAAAAAATATTCACAATCATAACTTTTATAAAATCTACCTTACACATTCACATCGTGAGTTTGAAAAGAATTATATCTGTGGTAATTTTACAATGCATCTCGTCTATTGTACTTTAACTATTTTTTTTTCATTGTGGTCACTTTTTCATGTATACATATCTCTATAGATTTTCTTCTCAAGAATTTCATAAGTGAGAAAATGCAAGTCTCTTTTGGAGGGAAATTTTTCATGGAGGGATATTTGGTGAAGAAATTGCTCGCCCCACCTGTGGGTGTGTTAAATCTCAATGGTGTCCGTGGTGAGACTTTCGAGGCTTGTGGACTTGGATGATTGCGTGAGCGGAAAGGGCTTCCTGAGTATAGCATCGGCCAATCTCTCCCAAGGAGTTAACTGTGGCACATCGGTGTCTGCAAGCCAATGTGATGAAGCTTTTGTGGGTGAGTTTGCGAGCTTTTCACTCATGTTGCCAATTAATTGATTTGTGTCTTGTGTCATGTGAGACGCAGACCGCCTAGAGGATGTTTTATGGTCTTTTTTTAGTGTTCATCACTGTTCAAAAGTATATAACATAAAATTCATTGGTCGCCATGAGGCATTTTCTTACACCCCCAAATGACTGGGTGATCAGGAATTTTATTTTGTGTGTTCTCTGTGTTTTCATGGGATGTGATAAAAATTTGCCTAAAGTGTTGGAAAGGACAAAAAAAAATATCCAATGAAAAAGTGAGTGATAAACCGAAAAGTGCCACCATCATTAACTCGATGGCGTACAAATTAATGATCATTGCTTCTCTATCCATAACTCCACATTCCATTTTCTCATTCCTTGGCTTTGCTTTTCTTGACTTGTTTTTTTGCCCAACACTTTGCGAAGGAGTGATTTGAATACTTGTCCTCTCCTTTCCAACCACAAAGTGTTGGAAAATGTTTGGGAAATGCTTTCAAGCTTCGATGGAGTGAGAGAAAGCAAAAGAACAGTGGATTTTTATGACCAAACACTTCTAGTTTTCACTTCCGGTCTCCTTTGCTGCGGAGGTGAAAATCGATTTTCCGTCCTCAAATGTGAGACGAAGGTGAAAGTCAAAGTATACTCTTATCAAAACTCCTTTTGGATCGCAAAACTAAGGGGTTTAACATACAGATGTGAGAAACACAACGCCTAACAATATTAAAATTATTCATTAAAGCGGTTCAAATATTATATTTATCGAAAAATAAAATGATGATCATTCATGAAACATACCTATTATAGGTAAATTGAGATTTATGTAAATAAAGAACTATATTCTTGAAAAATGCAAATCCTAATGCAGACGCGCTTTAAATTTACATAACGATATTAACCAAAAATATTTAATATAAAGATAATAAAACAATAAAATGAAATCAATTTATGTACCTGTAATTACAACTATAAGTGTACAACAACAAACCTTATAAAAAACTTAAATTGTGAGTTTCAAACCCCTTGTTTCGACCAACTGAATGTCTTAAGTATTGAATAAACTTTTCTCGCGAGACCAATGCGGTCAAACACCTCGCCGGGGAGGTTTTTTTTTCAGAAAGTAGAAAAAGTAATAAATTTGTAATTATTTCACCTCATGCAGGTACATTTGAGGTAAAAGAGTGAAAGTCTCTCTATGACGAATGAGATCACGATACCCTCACTCTCTTGCCTTTTCGTTGTCCAAGAACTAGCGTGAACCCGCCATGAGTCACTCGAGGACCGAAGCTCCAAATAGAAATATGATGGAATATCGAATTAATTTCCAACTGTTTTCGTGTGTAGGTATATAGTTTTTGGGGTGTGGGTGAACTTGAAATGCTGTGAGTAACTTGTAATGTGGCACAAGGGATTAATATCGATTTGGTGTTGGTGTCTCCGTTGATTGAGCAAAGTGAAAGTAAATATATTTTACTACAAAATAAGGATCCTCTTTTGCATGGCTTAATTAATTGTGAGAAGAAGCCAAAGACTTGAGAGAGACTTTACATGAAAAATGTCTATAGAGAGAAAATGTATTCGACATCATAAGGTTCTTCTTTACAAATCGATATTGATGCTATTGATGCTATTGTTCGCTGAAAGGGTGGTTTTTGGGGGGAGGACTGTTGGGTGAATTGCCGTACTAGAAGGTGGTGTGTGTGAGAGAAATCCCTTACTCACTCTGGTATCTTTGTTTCGGATGGCGCCGGTGGATCCGCTTCCAAATCCTCAAACTGCATGAGAGTGGGTTTTGGGGAGGGTGACTTGGTGTCTTCATTGGTCTCGAGTATCCTCTCGAGTTCGGGCTCGGGTGTGCCGGTCTTTAGGCTATCGATAGAGTGAACAGGTGTCTTGTCCGCCTCATCTGTCTCCCCTTTAACAGCACTCTCAAACGCCTCTTTAGCACCCTCGAGACCATTTTGTACTTTGCTCTCCACCTCCTCAACACCATCCACTATCACATCCTCCGTCTCCTTGATCAGCTCATCAGCCATTTTATCCGCCTCATCCGATAGGCTCTGAACACGCTTTAGCATCTCCGTCTTTCGCTCCTCTAGATTTTCCATCAGGCCATTAGGTTCCTTTAGGGGGATGTATTTACTCTCCGTGAGATCCTCCACCAACAGATCCTCGCCATTCTTCTCCTCCTTGCCACCCTTTATAGCGCTCTCTAGGTCCTGACCCATACCCTGAACAGTGTTCACAACTGTGTCCTTAACGTATTCCACTGTGCCGGTTATTGTGCTGTTTACGTCTGAAAAAAGGGCAGAAAATCATATTTTAACTTTGCTATATAGCAATTTTTACACATTTCCTGTGAAATTCACGCACTTTTGTTCTTTTTATAGAGCGGCAAAATTTTCGCATGTTCTACTCAAAAGTTTCTTCATCACAAGAATTACCTAATTAGTATTCATGGTGAAAATGATTGCATTAAAAGGGAGGGTCTGATGTGTAATTTGTAAGGGTTGATACTGTGATTTCCCTCAACCCACCATAATTATACACCATTTCATCCACAACATTGATGACCTCCAACGCAGCCACGCAGATTTAACCTGTTAGAGTGTTTAAATTTACATAATTTTTTTTAACCCCAACACGAGTATTTTCTACCAGGGTTACGCGCTCTTTAAACCCTTGAAATTTATAAGATATCTGCCGGTGAGAGTGAAATTTCATGTGACCATTTTAAAAAAAATTCTCTTTATTAGAACAATCAATTTTTTTTCTTAAGTGCATTTCCTCTCGCGTATGGGAATATTTCCATCGAGCAGAAGATACACATTTACAGAGTGATAATGGGCAATTTCAAAAATCCCCATTTACCAGAAATTTTTCCATTAATTTAACACATTGTGGCATGGGGTTTTGGGGATGGGAAAAGTCGAGAAATTCGGAAGCAAGAATTTGCCTTGAGGCAATCTAAAAGTTTTGGGCGCTGAAGATACCAGCCCACTTATTAACTTGAATTTAACGATCCTACGCTAATTAATATAGCAAATTGCGTAATTTACATATTTTCACCTGTTCCTGATTTGACTTGTGCTCTGTAAAATTTTATACCACGAGATAATAATCTTCTTAAATTGTTGAACATAAGAGATTTTGTGCAAAAATATAAATCAGATTTTATTGTTAATATTTCAATATATGTCTTTCGGCTTCATCAATTTTTTTCTACCGCGTGCAGATACTTAACAGTGGAATTTTCCTGATGTCTCTCTGAGACTCTCAACTCTTATACAATTTATGGTTTCTTAGGGCGATTCAATGTGTTGAAAGAAGTGCTGCTTGACCTGAAAACCCCAAAAAGCCATCCACCCGGTGGGATTTTAATGACTTCCTACAACAATTTCTTTTCCGTGCCAACGTCAAATTACATGAGCAAAATAGCTCAACAATAAAAAGGTACACTTTTCAGAAAGCTCTCCACCTGTGATTAGATTGTGTGCACAGTCTTATCATGTAATTATTTCCCAAGTTTTTTTTTATTTTATTATTTGTCACTACGATATAGACTCACCATTCAACACTTCTTCGCCGGTGTGCTTCATATCTTGAGCAGCACTTTTGGCTGTTCCCATAATGTTCTCCGCTCCATTGGCGAGTGGTGAGGAATTTGCACAGCCCATTTTTGCTTTTTGAGTCTTTTTGATCTCTCTTGATTGATTCTAGATAAGTTTTTTTTCTCGGTGGCTTGAAATTTCAAGCACACCTATTCACAGTTTGACCAAACACCTGACGTCCTCTTGGACTAAGACACACTTTTCACAACAATTAAGAGTTTTTTTGAACACTTGCGTTATATGCCTTGTTTTAGCTGGTAACAGGAATAATTGACTGCTTGGGAGCGTGTTAATTTATTGCACCCCACATGGGCTTTCTGTGTGCTTTTTTGTCGCACTCAAGCTATTGGAGTCCAGTCCTGATGGCTTAGTGTGATTGCTAATGTTCCTAGTGACCTGGAAAAGAAGAAAAAAATGAATTTCCCAACCATTAAATTACGTCCATTCAAATGGAATTTTCTCCCTGTCGCTCACTCGCTTTGTCAATTGATTAATATCTTGAGGAATTTTCCTTTATGAACTCCTAAGCTTGCTAGCAAAATTAGCACTTGAGCTTTCATGAGCTTTCAAGATATGTGTATGCTTGGAAAATGAGTTCTAGGAGAACAATTAAAGCTCCAATAAATGGTCCAAAGTTTTGATAGAGTTACCTGAGATATGGTCCTGACTTGCTGAAATATTCAGTATATAGTTGGTAGTTTTCCCATGAATAGCTTCTGTTTGGGTGGTGAAACTTTCACTTGGTTTCAGGTTCACCTGACTCGCAACACGGTTCTGTCTGAACTGACCAGAGGCCGAGCAATTTTCCAACATTTACGTGAAATGAACACGCCAGTCCTTTCTCTCTTTCCTCCTTGTGCCACTGGGTGTTGTTCCACTCGTTGTTCTTCGAGCAGGGGTATGAGGTGGCGGCCCCAACAATGGGCACCAACCGTTGAGACGGAATTCCACCTCATTTCTTCTCCTTCGCCACCCAACGACTTCACATGAGTGGCTAAAGTCCAAGAGGAGGAGGGTTCTTTACCATACACGTTTCGTCATCAAAGCTCCGAAAAAGCACAGAGTTGTGAGAGTACAAAGTTAACTCGTCACAATGATAAAAATAACTTCGAGGGGAAATTAATGGTGTGACTAAAATAAACACCACCAACAATTAAATGTCTTGATGACTCGTACATACTATCAAGTTATAAATATTGTTTTTATTACGGACAAAGAAAGTCTGGCGCGAAACCTCTTGAAAAACTGCAACTTTCAACTTTGGTTAATTCATTGGTTTTTCGTCGTTCTTTTTTCTCATGAATTTCTTCTTGTTTCTTTTACGAGTGATATTTCATGTGTAGTTTTCTGAAAAATTATACGTAATACTTTTGGCGAGATCAACCAACCAAGTCAATATCCTCCTCTGCTTGTTTTTCCATTGTTCCTGAAAGAAAGCTTTGAGGAAATTATATGAAAAAGTTGTTTACTCTCAGCAGGATTGAGAATAACTTTAAACAATCACCACCAAAGATATTGAGCTATGGGAATTCTATAATCATCTTGCCGCTTTTTGGCTCAGCTGTAGAATAATTCATCATGTGGTAAAACCTGGGAGATGGATTTCTGAAATAATCCTCTATGGTGTGTATTATCAGGTGAAATCTTGGGCAAATATCCTCAAGGAATTCCTTTGGCAGCAACTAAATCCACAAGCGTGAAACTTGTGTGTAGCTCCTCAAATTAATACAGCTTATATTATCCCTAAAATTGTTGCTCAAACCCCCCCACCCCTCAGTTCTCCAAAAGGATAAGTCTCAAGAATTATTGCTGACTATTCCGATATTAACCAATTATCTCGAGCTACCCTCGGGTGACAAATGATATGTCACCAAAAGTTTCATGTTGCGAAAGGGAGGCCAAATGGGGTGAAAAGTGGAGTGAAAATATCTTTTGGGATTATAGTGAGGAAAGACGAAAATTGTCACGATTTGTCCTCGGAATAGCAAATTGAGGAAACGTCACAAGTTTGCATCACTATTCCTCATGACGTTATCGCACAGCGTGAGCACGAAATCTCTTTTAGAGCGCCCTTTGGTGTCCCTGAAAGCTTTTTCCACCATTCTTGGCATTTCACTCACTAATTTAATCACCGGTGATAAAAAATCACATTTGCACGTGATGCAAAATGGTGACGTGAACACTGCGACACTGGTAATGATTACGAATGTTGCACACTAAAAGAAAATGATATGGAAAGTTACTGAATGCAAGGAAAAATGTCATCTTTCTTAACTTTCGGTCCATTCCTTTATATATAATATTAGCTAATGATACATCAGATGAAAATCAAACTTACTCCAATCAATCTGAAATTTCACCAGTTAATGAATTTATGTATCATCTCTTTTCAAAGATACGTTTCCACGATTGGTAAAGGTTCGTCTCATGAATAAATCTGTTCAATATAAATTTCTATCACGACATGATCATAACTTCCAAAGTTCTTCAAAGGAAAAACACAATTTGATGGATATCTTTATAGCCTATGTTATCACATAAAGTTTCAGATAGCCCTACCAAAATTTATCCCAATCATTGAGCGGTTTAAATCATAATAGCAAACTAATATAATGAATATATTATATTATACGAGGCGCTTCGCGCCTCGCCCTGCGGGGCTTCTTGCGGTGGCGGAGCGCTTAGCGCTCCGCGGCTTTTTAATTTTACGTTGTTTATTTATTTATAATATAGAAAGAATTTGTTGAGAAATTTCTTGAAATTCAAAGTTAGTGATAGTCCAAATTTTTATTAATGCTGCAAATTTGTATGAGATTCTTAAGAAAGAACGTGAGAACAGACTCTCCTCAATTGAAGGATTATTGGGGACCCCAACCTGACCAACTCTACAATATATCATAATCCGTTAGCGCCTATTCTTAGTAGTGAAAAAGTCGAAAATATCCGAAAGAGGGGTAATTTGTCTGAAGGTGGGTATTCCCTATAGTATAGGTCCATAAGGCATCCTATCCTGACCAAGGCTACCGTACTTTATGACCCGCTTAACGCCTCATCTTACTTAATAGTGAAAAAGTCGAAAATGTATTAAATTATTTTAAATTTGTATGAGAGCCATACTATAGCAAGGAGGGAGACTATCCGCTATAGTATAGGGTTGTATGATACCTTACCCTAACCAACTCTACCACACATTATGACCCGCTAGCGCTTCATCTTAGTACTGAAAAAGTCTAAATTCCCCGAAAAAAGGGAATTTGTATGAGAGCCATACCTCTGGAAGGGAGGGGGATATTCCCCTATA
>CAKKOB020002907.1:0-10769 GCA_918844115.2 Phlebotomus perniciosus
GAGTGAGCCTCGGCCAGAGTCATTCCAGACGTGTCCATGTTGTTGATCTTCGTGATCGTGTCACCTAATTTGATGCCAGAACCACTCGCTTGACCACCTTCAGTGACCTGTGGAGAGGAAGCAGAGGCAGTGCGAGGTGTGAAACGTTGCTGGATAACTTTAATCTCGCGATCCTTCGCGGGGAACTCATAATTGTGAGTCTTCCTCACGGGCGCCTTATAGAAAGCCGGAGGGATCTTCTTCGGTGCTTCGTTATCCATTCTGTGAGGATCGTATTTAGTTACACAGACACTAAATGGATTTACACACAGTGATATGGGGTGCAAGATTTTATTTAGTCACCTTCAATGAGAGAAAAAGACACAGATATTAATTCACTCGTGTAAAACTCATTTATGAGATCATTTTGTAAAACATGATCATTGTGCATATGGAGTAATGTAACGATATATTTATAAATGTGATCTTCTTTTTGGAAATTGCGCAGATAACCAGTGTGCGGAGTTAATTGAAAATTTTCCACTCTAAAATTTACCACAAGTGCTACAAACATAATTGTAAAAACGTGTATATAAATTATTTAATTAAATATTATATTACAAATTTGTGCAATAGATTGATAATTTGACCCACTGTCGTTGGGAAAAGATGTAGTAAAACGAAACGATAATTACAATAAATGCGATCCACGAGAAAACAAACGATGTGTGCAGGGAATCGTATTGTGAACTTCTGAACCAAATCTAAATTAAAACTGCCGACAATAGCTCAAGAGATCACAACAGAGGCAAATTTCCCCGCCCAGTTTGTAAATATTCATTGGCAAATGTTTGTGTTGGAATGAAATACTAAACCCCCATCATGTCGGACTTCATTCTCATGCTCACGAGGAAACATGCTCACTGATGACGCGTTCTCTCGTGAGTGGACACTCACACTCACGAGTTTGCCGCCGCGAAAGATCGGCACGATCAAGTACTGAAAGAAAAAAACTTACATGAAAAATCGTTATGGGCATCCCAAAGTCCGCTCCTCCGGTTATCTGGAAGCCCCACTTGTGATCTTCCACACATTCGATGTCTTGCATGTGACGCTCTTGATGATGAATTGACAAACATTTTTCTTCCGGCATGTCGTTGACCTATTTAACTTTAAGTGAAATTGCAGATTTATTTTTAAACGACACTGCGTTAATAGTCTCCCTTCAATTTATTCAACACGGTAATTTAACAAGATCCCTCAATTGATGAGGAAAATCCCACGTTTGTGAGGAAATGAGAAAATTTCGAGAAAAATACTTTTATTTATCTTTTTATTTTTGGGGTGATCACAAAATGATCAATCACAACACTTGATCTTGCTTGAGATTGCACACCGAACTGATCGTCGATATCTGTTCAATTAATAGTTGGTGCAGCAATTCTGCGAAACCGATGACAGAAACGAAATTTTCACGATCAATTGCGTGATCACGCAGTGCGGGAGGAGAGAGGCAGATCTTCTAATTCATAGTAAATATCACTGGGCTCGGTTCTTGTGTTGATCTCCCTGTGCTGGATTGCTATTTTCTCCTCGAGAGACTCAATGATCATCCTATTGGCTGACGATCGCTTCATTCTCTCCACATAAATGCTAGGCACAAGGTAGCAATTGGACTCTCTGAAAAGATCACGCCACAGAGATCATGAAACAAATTGTTGAAAAAAATATTATAATAGTAAATTGAATACTTGTATATGGGTTTCTTGCGATCGTTCCAAGGGAAGACGCCTGATAATTTTCCCTAAAAAATATAAATAAAGATAAACATATTGGCGAGTGATCCTTGGTTAATCTTTAAAGGCTATACTCACTCTCGAGATGTTGGATGTCGCTACGTGATGCTTAATCGGAGGTGTGAACCAAAAGTTAACTGTGTACTCGTCTTCGGCGACAAAGTCGCTCTCACTGTTGTCGTCGCCCTGCACAATGATCCTAACAGACCTGCCAGATTTTCTGATCAATTTCTGTGCTTCCAAAAGGGTCAGTTTGTCTGCGGGAGTATTGTTGATCTTCACGATGGTGTCGTTCACCTGAATTCCTGCCTTGTGTGCTAATCCGCCCTGTCGCACCTGCACAATTTAATCAATTTTATTATATTTTTTTAGGGGGTAAAAAACTGAATGCAAAATGCTCTTTTTGCAAAAAATATTTCATTTTAGAAACATTGGCGAATATTTTAATAAAATCTTTAATCGTATCATGACAATCAAAATTAGATTCAACACGATCTTTATGAGTCAAAGAAAATTTGGAAGTTGATTTTTTTATGCCCAAAGCGTTCAACAAAGCGATGCTGATGCAATTTTGAAATGATTTTAACTTTATTTCTAACTTTAATTTATTTCTAATTAGAGCTGAGATTATTTTAAAATGATTTCAAAACCACTCCAAAAACATAAAAATCAACTATTTTTTAATATAAATTCTACACATTTTCTGAATCATCTGAATATTCTGTATTCTATTCACAAACATTTTCGCACTGTTAGAACTTCTTATGATCTTTTTATGATCACTATTTTAACAATTCACTTACACTGATGATCGTGAGGGGCTCATACTGATCGACACCACCCGTGATCTCAACTCCCCAGAGGAGATCCACAAAGGACATGATCCTTCGGTCTGTTGAGAGTGTGTATGTGATCCTCATCACGTACTCCACATTCCCGAAGGCTGGAGGCACAGGAAGGGCACTTTTCTCCTCTTTCACCATTGCGCACTGACTGTATGGGACAACCTGAGAGTTCTGCGACTTGATCACTGACTTATTGGTCCGATTGCAAGTGGATTTGTGCCTTTTTATTTACTCTCACTCTCACACGTGACAATCCGCCTCAAGGTGATGCTGTGAGCAAGATCAAAGAATTCGTCCACTGAGAGATTCATTCTAAAATAAATTTGGCTATCGATTGCAACCATTGCAACGATGTTAAGTAACTCCGACTTTCTTAGTGATGGTGAGGAAATGTATAAGAAAATGGCCTTATTTTTATTGAGGAAATTTTCATCGGTACAAAAAAAATCTAAAGAGCAAATTGAACATGTTTTTCACTGAGCTTTCTGCTCAGATCCTCACTTCCTTCCGGAAGTTGGCTTTTAAAGACGAGATAGGTAACATGTTCGCAGGAGCAGGGTTCGCGCTTTTGAAGGTAGAATATCGTGTCGAAGATTTCATAAAGTCGAATAAATTCGGGAATTGGTGTGGACGGGATGGAGGGTTCTTTATCCTCAGCTGTTTCACCATCTGCGGCAACTTGTGTCGGTTGTTTAATACCCAAATTTTCTAGTCGTCTCAACTCCTGTTGCAGGCGTCGCTCCTCGACCTCTGCAGCCAACTCCCGAGCCATCCGCATCCGCTCAAGGGCTTGGCTAGGCACCATGTGGCAATTTGATTCGTGGTAAAGGGGCTTCTCGATATTATTCCACGGAAACAGGTGATCCCAGTCACGCTAAAGAGAAAGATCATCAATAAGATCGACGGAGAAAAAATTATATATTTATTATTAATTACCTGTGAATTCTTTTGTTGATCTAATAAGTAAAGAAAAAGGTTTTAATTTATTTTTCAAATATCTTTTTAACCTTTTTAAGTATAGGTACTTACTCAAACGATCTTCATTGATGGCATCGTCGCTATTGTCTTTCACGAGAACTCGAACAAATCTTCCAGACTTCCTGATCATGATCTGAACATCTCTCAGTCTCAATCCCTTAACTGGAATATCGTTGATTTTCACGATAATATCATCATCATAAATTCCCTCATGCCTTGGTAATCCCCCTCGCCTGACCTGTATAACATTAATAAATTACATAAGATCACTTTTCCACCCTCTAAAACTAAGTATCACTCTCAAGATCACTCACTCCAATCACTGTGAGGGGTTTGAGGGGCTCGTCTCCATTGACGAATGTACAGAAGGCGCGCAGTACTTCGACATAGAGATTGGGGAACCAGGGTCTCTTCTCTTGCCCTAAATCACTTAAGGGCTCTCCGAATTTCCCAGCAAAGAGTTTCTTGAATCTATCAACACCCATATCTGTATCGACTTCTGCACACCGTTCTCAATTCCTTTCACCGACTATCGCGTCCTGCACGGAACTCGAATGAAAGCTAATTGATCGTGGAGGCGCTGATCATGGGCTATTTATCAATTTCATCGATAAGCCACACTCTCAATATAATTGCCAAGGATATGTGGTGGTCACAATTAGCCAATTAGGAGGGGAAAGCAATTAGAATGTGATTAAGTGATGATTCTTCAATGGCACGTGCTTTCGTTGGTGGCGTCGAAAAAATTCCAAGATCGCGATTCATACTTTGGTCATTAAGAGCTCCAAATCTTGAATCATTGCAAATATAGCGAAAATCATGAATCAAAACACTATTTACGGTATTGAATCAGTCTCAATCGTCATTTCCGTTTTTATTTATTGCTTTTTAATTGAAAACGATCGAAGAGTGATTTATTTTCAGAAGCGTCTCTCACTAATAATATCCCCAATGCCTCAATGATGTATCAATTGGCGACACAAGCGAAGAGATCGGCACAAGGGCGAATACAAAAGCATTTTGTTACCCCTCTTGTATTGTTTATTTAAATAATTGTTATAAATTACAAAAGAACAACCAAACAATACCAATCAATATAACGTTTTGCTGGTAATCTCTGAAACTACTGGCCACAGTTTGCCAGCGGAGAGGAGCTCTGTTAAAGGGAGAGAAAATTTTTTTAGAAATTTCGTCTTCTTTTCTTGATCATCAAATCCTTACTCGATGGACATCATCTGCTGTAAAGACTTTTTCAGGTCGTACGGCAATTCCATGAGTTGGCTCCTTGTCCATACGATGGATCATCCGATAGACCTCACTATTCCTCAAATCCACCTTCTTCTCTGGCTTCTGGTACTTCAAGAAGTTCACTCTATATACACCAGATAAATCATACAATTATTTCTACACCATCTCACCTAAAATAGATGTTCAAGGTAAAGTAATGAAAACTGCATTCCAATTAATTCAATGACAATGAAATGCATGATTGACTCACTCTTTCTGCCATCCCACAACAGATCCCCCTCATCGTTTACTTTTACATACTACCTTCTCTGCAGGATTCAGAATTTCGCGAAATATTAACATAAAATGAAAATTTATTATATTTTATCCTAGAATTAATCAAGATCAGTTTTATTTTCTTCGGAAAACCGTTTCAATTTTTATTTAAGAGTTTATCTTTTAAATTTTCTTTAAGTTTAATATTTAAAATTCAAAATTTTATTCTTTTTGTTTTTGAAAGTAAGGAAAATAACGAACTCAAGCTGTATCTTTATAAAATTTCACGTTTAGGTATTTAATTTTCAAAGAATTTTAGCGCCCAAAATACCATTTTGTTAACTTACCGAACATTTTCCTCGCTAATTTGTTTTTGCCAAGTTTAATTGAAGACCAACAAATAACAAAACAATTAAAGGGAGGGAGATAAATAAAACGTTTCTTATATATTAGATTCACATTAGACAAAGCACATCAATCTATCATCTCTCGATATATAGGTACAAATGTATTATAGGGTTATTCACACAAAATGGTATAAAAAATGAGGTATTCCTTCATTATTGCATGAGATAAGATTTTATGATCATCTATACTACCTGTCGTACGGCAGAAGAGGACTTTCATAAGTGTTCCTGCAAAAAGTGATTATTTTTCATGTAATGTGAAATGCAATGATCCATTGATGTTTGCGCGCGCTAAAGGACAAAATTGTAATGCAATCGATCGCGAATTGAGGGCAAATTAAAGATGGATTACGCAATTACCCAAGAGTTGTGCCAACAATGAGTTCCGCCTGAGAGCTGAGAATTTCCGCTATAAAATCCTCGTTGAAGGCATCTTTCGCATTACGCCATTTGCGTCCACCGGGCAGATAGATTGGCCTCTCCTGTGGCACCAGAGGACCAAAGGCGGTGGTGAGTTTGGGCTTTGGCGGTCTCTTGGGTGTTCGCTCGCGAATCAGACGCTGCTGATGCTCCCAATCTTCCCCAGTTTCCTACAAATTTCATCATAACATAACGTAACATCAACAATTTTTCTTCACAAAAAAATTGCTCCCACGAATAAAAAATCACGTGAACTCGATAGGAACTCTTGTAATCTCAAAAAAGAAGAAATTTAAGTTTATTTAGTTTTAGTTGTTAATAAAAAAGAGAACTCTTGATTACACGCAAAGTTCATCATCGGAAAAATTCACGTCGAAGCGGAAGGAACGAATTTCCCATTTCCCAGTCTTGAAGCGCTTTAAAATTAATTCATGTTTACAATATCAGTGTATATTCTCGATACTAAAAATTCTTCTGGCCACTTACTTGTCCCTTCTCTGTCTCCTCAATCACTTTCTCTTCATGATCCTGTTCGAGCTCCTCATGTTGGGGCTTTTCTTCTGGATCCTGATGTTCAGCATCAATTTCTTCATGGATCGCTGAAACTTCCTGATCCTCAGGATTGATCTCATTTTCTCCTTTTTCTTCTACAACAGTTTCTTGATATTCCTCCTGGGGATTCTCTGTGGACTCCTCCTTGGGAGTGGGTACAATTTTCGATAGTTGCTCAGTAACAGCATCCAATGTGGCCTGAATGGCGTGAGGCAAATTCGAGAGGGAGAGCAGCTGACGATGTACATCAGCCAATTTCTCTTCAAGCTCCCTCGGGATTTCATCAGGATTTTCAGGCTCCTGCTGAACTTCTGGCTCCAAGTCTGGAACTTCATCATCAGCCGTTGAAGTGACCAGTTCAACAATATCTTCAGCTTGAAGATTAATTTCTTCATCATCTGGGACTGGGATTGATTCCTCAATTACAGGATCAGAGGATTCTTCAAGCTTAGAAATTTCCTCTGTCTCCACTTTGGGAGGATCAGGCAGAATTTCAACAGGAGGCGGTGTATGAACTCGATCAGGAGCAATTCGTGGTTTTGGCTGCTTCACGATCTTCACTTTGTAACCCTCCCGCTAAAATTAGCGACTAATTAAGTCAAAATTAAAATTTCCTATACAATTTTTGATTTTACCTTCTCTTGCTCAATTTCCCATTTAGATTTTGGGATCGGACGGTTGGGCTTCTGCAGAAACGTGGTCCACTTGCGCTCTTCTTGAATTTTATCATCCTTCGTCTGCACAGCTTCAGCATTCAGCGTCTTGAACACTTCACTGGTTTTTAGGGCGAGAGCTTGAGGCATAATCTTGTTAAAATTCACGCCAATAACATTGTGCTCCTTCAGCACTTCCGCCTCACTGGAGATGATCTCAGCAATTTGATCATCCGACACGATCTCTTCCATCAGTTTCTCCTCAGCGGCCTCTTTAGCTGGCTCCTCGAGGATCGTGTCCTCCTGTAAGGTTGTTGGTGGAGCAGAAACTTCAGCAGGAGGATTTTCCCGAGCCACGGGCTCAGCTGAGATCACCCCATGATCGTGATCTTGCTCATTTTCTCTGGGGGAAAAAATTCTTTTTTTAAATTTTGCACAGATTTTTTTCCTAATCCCAACGATCCCACCTCATTATGCCGAGCATGAAATTATTTCCAGCCGCCAGGAGGACATTGTGAGCTTCCAGGTGGGAGAGATTGCTAGCGGGAGTGTCGTTGATACGGACAATCACATCATTGACTTGCATTCCTGCATGAGCCGCCAAACTGCCTTCGGTCACCTTTTTGGCAAACGAAAATAGAGTTAAACAACAAATACAAAAATACATTTTATATCGAACTGCAGAGTGGTTTAAAACTCATGCAGAAAGCGATTTAGTGTCTATGAATGCAAAAGAATTTAGAATTTGAGATCATTTGCATACGATGCAGTTGATATCTTTATCAATTGGGGTTTCACGTGAAAATTGTGTGTTTCGCAGTTGAACTGAATTTTTAGAGGTTGATTCTGTTGTTGAAAATCACAGAAAAGCAGATTAATGAGACGGATGCCATTGATTTTCCTCACAAAATTGCGAAAATCCGATATTTTTAACACCTTTTCTAGGTCAAGTGTGAGTTTTTTTTGCAAATCACTTAAATTATTACTTTGATAACAGTGAGAGGATAGTCAAAATCCGCTCCTCCGGTGAGACGAAAGCCCCAAGGAGTGTCGTTGAACTTTGAAAATTTCAGGTCGATCACCATTGTGCGCTTTTCCACCAGAGAAAACTTGCTAGATCACCTCAGAAAAGATCACTCCAGACACTGAACCACAAGATCACTCACTCTTTATCCAATTGAGAAGGGCTAAGAAAAAAATTCGCCACAATAATTCCTTGGAGACACGAACAACTTAAGCGATCGATTGGTATTTAATTCCTCGCGATCGGTTCACACAGTCCACGAGCGATTGATATTTTAGATTCAGAGATCGTCACGGTCAAAGACATGCGCCGTCCACGAGTGAAAGTCCTCCCTCCTCTGGTATTTCATTTATATTAATTCAAAGTATAAAGATGATTCTTAACAAATTGTACTTCAATTGTTCAATGGCTTCAATATATGGAAAAATACTCAAAAAATACTTAATTTTAACATTTTCGTTAATAGAAAATGTCTTGAGAACACATTTGAGATTCTTCGGTAAATGGAAAGTTAATAGAAAAAAATTAGTTGAATCGTCGTCCATGTCCATGGAACTTGCGACCACCACCAGCAGCGGCTGTCTCATTGTCCCTGCGCTCCTTCATTGCACTGAAACGATCTGCCATGGAACGCAATTCATCAGGAACTTCTTGTTCAGCCTCTTCGAGAATTCTTATGAACTCCCCCGCTGAGCCCCAATCCTTCCTCGTAAGGAGCGAAAGGGCTACGCCCGATCGGCCAGCACGTCCAGTTCTGCCGACACGATGAACGTATTCTTCCATATTCTTTGGAAAATCAAAATTCACGACATGGCTAGAAAGATAGGGAAAAGAAAAGGTTTTAAAATTCTCAAGTCAAATGTCCTTTCTTAGAGACTCACGTAATATCCTCAATGTCAAGGCCACGAGAGGCAACATCAGTCGCCACGAGAATCCTCACGAATCCCGTTTTAATATCCTTCACAGCCCTTTCGCGATCTGACTGCTCCCTATCGCCGTGAATGCACTGGCAATTGAAATCCAGCATCGACAGCTCACTGGCCACTTCATCTGCTCGGGACTTCCTCCCACAGAATATGATTGCCTTGTCAATGGGCGCCATATTCTTCACAAACTCCACGATCCTATCAAATTTCTCCGTCTCATCGACAATCTCCACCATCTGAGTGACGGTGTGCACAGCTGCGAGATCCAGAGTGCCCACATACACCTGAATCGGATTGTTCATGTAGCTCTGCGCCAGGCGACGCACTCCCGGCGGCCAAGTGGCACTGGTCATGATTGTCTGTCGATCCGGACGGATATCGAGGAGAATTTTACGGATTTGCGGCTCAAATCCCATGTCCAGCATTCGATCCGCCTCATCGAGAACGAGGTAAGTGATCGAGCTGACGTCGATCGATCCTCTCGCCACCAGATCATTCAGCCTTCCCGGAGTCGCGATGACAATCTCCACACCCTTGTCCACCGTCTCCATCTGCTCCTTGACACTCCCTCCGCCGTACACGCACACCGACTTCATCCCTCGGAAGTGGTACTTGGCCACCTCGTCCCTGATCTGCAGCGCCAGCTCACGGGTTGGCGCCATAACGAGAACATTGGGGCCCCCGCGCTCACTGCGTGGAGTCGGCTGAAGCTCCGTGTGGATCATGGCGGGCAGGAGGAAAGCCAGCGTTTTGCCACTTCCTGTCTGAGCGATGCCAATGAGATCTTCCCCGCTCATGAGAATCGGCCAGCCTTGGCATTGGATGGGTGAGGGCTTCGAAAAGCCCTGCTTCCTGATCTCCTCCATTATGTCCGGATAAGCCTCGAAGCAGTGCTCAAACTTCATGATTGGACTGGGAATTGTGGCGTCCTTCTCGTCGGGCTCCTTAGCAAATGTTCGCTGAACCATTATGTTGTTATTCTCCCTGCGAAACTCTTCAATCTGTTCAGCTGTGAGTTGGGCCACTTCCGGATGCACTGTGTAGAACTGCTTCACCAGGGGCGGAAGAGTGCTCAGTATCTCCTTCGTTTTTATGTCCTGAGCTTCGTGGATACCCTTCCAGTCGATCACCTGGAAGTTGTCCTGCTGGGGTGATGGTTTGTCTTTCTGAAGATAGCTCTCCTGAAAGGTTCCCTCACTGGGATTATGCTGGAAATTCCTCTGAGGACGATTGTCATGGAAATTTCTCTCGTGGCGGTTTTCCTGGAAATTCCTTTGAGGACGGTCATTCTGGAAATTCCTCTGAGGACGATTATCTTGGAAATTCCTCTGAGGACGATTATCCTGGAAATTCCTCTGACCTCCATCATACCTCTGACGGGGCTCTCTTCCGCCCTCCTCCTGTCCAGACACGGCATCATTGACCATCCGCTTGGCCTGATTGATGCCAAGTTGATCCCCCTTAATCTCCACGACGGCAATTCCCTGATCGATATTAGTCTTATCCACTCGCATGAAGACATTGCACTGCTCCATGATCTCTCGGATCTTCGAGCCTCCTCGCCCAATAATCCTTCCCGTGTAGTTACTGTTCACCTCCATCCTGAAACTTTCCTCCTGCTTTCGCGGTGTGAATGTCCTCGCGGGATAATTCTGCACATTCGCAGCCATTTTTCTGCAGAAAAGC